>RJWT010000583.1:0-62640 GCA_004365215.1 Cuniculus paca
CCCTCCCTCCTGTCTCACCCCATCCCCAGATCCCTTTCCCATCTCTACAAAGTCTACTGTTTACTATCATCTTTCTTTTACTTTGCTCTATAAATTATTTTTACTTTGGGTTTCTCAAAAGGAGCAACAATGCTATATTTAACCTTCTGTCTGACTTATTTCACTTGCCACTAGGACCTCAAGGTGCTTCCTTTTCCCTATAAACGACCTGAATGTACGCTTCTGTATAAATAAGCAACTCATGGCTTCTAGTGTTGTTGGGAGGGGTCACTGGTGCACTACCGAGAACCACATGGGCAGTCCCCTAAAGTTGTACCTGAGATTTGGCCTTTGTTAAAATAGGGAAAATGAGCTACTCAAACATCATCATTTCTGTCAATCCATTTGAAACTGGTGATGTATCTAGTTGTAAAGTATCACATATATTTTGTACATATAATATACAATTTAGTATAATATATTTGACATATCTTATATAAATTTCCATGGATTTATGTTAAACAAATATTATATACACACACGTGTAGTGTGTGCAGCTGTGCATATGCAAGTGCATATGGGCTAGATTTTTTTCCTAAGATAAAGACATTTGGATACAGAGCTTCCCAATGCTAGAAGATTGTTTACTGTTCAATCCCTGCGATAAAGATATTCTTGCATACTGTCCTTCATCTCACGTCTGAAATTATTATGAACATCAATGAAATAATGCAAGTAAAATGACCAAGATGTTGCCTAGTACAAAAAAGGCAACCCAAAAAAGCCAGGATTTCCACCCTATGGATTATTCGTCTCTTAGATTCAAGTGAATGTCTTTCATCTAACTGATGCTGAAACACTTATTTTTTTTTTAATCTACCACAAAAATACAACTGTATTTCTTATGGTTGTCAAACATATTGGAACTATTCCACCCTATCATACACTCAACATAAGTTTCTTCAAGAAATTTCTCCTATAATTTTGGTAAGAAAGCAGTACTTTTAGCAGGGCCTGGTGGTGCACGCCTGTAATCTCAGCACTCAGGAGGCTGGCACAGGAGGATCGTTGTGAGTTTGAGACCAGCCTGGGCTACCAAGTGAGCTCAAGGCCAGTCTGAACAGTTTAGTGAAACCCTGTCTCAAAAAGACAAGGACCAAGGATTTAGCTCAGCAGCCTAAGCACCTGCCTGGCAAATGCAAGGTCGTGAGTTGGATCCCTGGTGCCACAAAAAAATAGAAAAGAAAAGAATACGCTCTTTCAAAGGCTTTGTGTGTGTGTGTGTGTGTGTGTGTGTGTGTCCCTGAGCTTGCACACTGACACCCACACGGGGCTCGGATTGCTCCTCAATTCTCTGTTCAAGCCATCACTTACACTGACGCTTCCGACTGGCACACTTCTTTACACAGCACTTGGGTTCCCTTTGTTTTCATTTTTGAATTAGCAACATTTTATCGCTATTTTAGCCGTTTCGTTGTGTAAAATCTTTTTTAGAAACAAACAGTATACAGAAATGAATTAAAATTATTTGGTCGTATTTTTCTAGGTAAAAACAATGAAATTGTTTTGGCTAGCTTCACAGCTGTTTTGTGATGACAAGACCCCCAATCAGCAGGCGTGGTGCTGCACTTGGAAAAGCTGAAGTGAGAGGATCACGAGCTCGAGTCGGCCTGGGCAGTTTAGTGACTTAGTGAGGTTCTGTCTCAAAAATAAAAAAATAAAGAAAGCGCGGTGATGCCGCTCACGGTGGGGGCCCTGGGCCCCATCCCCAGAGCTGGGCTGGGGTGGGGGGAGCGGCGAGGTCCCGCCCCGGGGCCACGCTGTGCACCTGAAGTCGTTGAAGTCCAGCGGCGTCATGGTCTCCAGGACAGAAAACTGCTGCAGCAGGAGCTTGAGGATCACCACCACCCGCTGCATGCGCGTGGCCACCTTGAGCATGTTCCGCTCGTCCCGGACCTGCGGGGAGCACGGGCCGGGTCGCACTGAGCCCGGGGAGGGCGCACTGACCCGGCGCCAGCGCGGCCCTGCTCGACTTGGGCGACAAGGAGACGACGGCCAAGAGCGAACTGGACCGCGCTCGCGCCCATTCCTAACTGCGTGCCAGAAACAGCCAGGACCTCGGAATTCTTTTCCTTCTTTGAAAACAGAGGTGATGCGGAAGCGAAGCGGAAGGAAATCCGAGAACACAACTTCCACTGCTTTCAGCACAAATTTCTGTTTTAATTTTAATTTAGTTTAATTTGCATCAAAAAAAGGAAGTCCAAGGCAACACGTGGACTTGTAGCTGAAGAGCGGGCAGAGTCTGCTCTTCGGTGCGCACAGCAGCCGCGGCCCTCGAGGGCTGCTGGCCACAGGCGCAGGAGAGGCCCGCGTGCGTGGGCTCAGGCGGGGAGGCTCAGAGGCCGGACCGGGCCGCCTCCCCGGGGGCGCGCGGAGGGCCGGAGGCACCGCAGCCAGGGGCCGCTTGCCACTCTGGGCCCTGGTCTTCCCCACTTCCCTCTTCCTCGTCCTTTCCCTTTTCTTCTTCCTCCTCTTCCTGTTCTTTTGTATTGCTCCTTTCTTTGCAAAAGGCGTATTCATAGGGAATACAGTTCCGTTGCCCACTAATTACAGGATCTCAGGTAGCATGGTAATCTACCCTGGTTTATACCGTATTTTTTTCCAAGAAAATATATTGAGTTCCACACAAAGGACTTGAAAATGAAATTTGAAAAAAAACTAAGCCATCAGCACTGAGAAAATATCATGAAACTATCTACTCAGAAAGTGTTTGTTTTGTTTTTTGTTTGTTTTGTTTTGTTTTGTTTTGTTTTTTAAACCAGGTGTGATGGTGCACACCCCTAACCCCAGCACTCTGGAGGCTGAGGCAGCCTCCTCTCTGAGTTAGCAGCCAGCCTGGGCCGCACAGTGAGTTCAAGTCCGGCCTGGACTCAAAAGACCAAAACAAAAATAAGGCAGTGTATTTTTCTTTTCGAATCATTAGTCGTTTCAATATTTGGTTTTATATTTTTCACATTAATGTTTTCTAGAGCTTCCAAAAATATATAGAACAATTCCATGGTATGATAACTTACATGACCGTTCTGGAAGATCTCTCGAACAGAATCTAATTCCCAGAGAATTTGCTTAAACCAGAGTTCATACGCTGTAATCAGAAAACGCTCATCAATGAGAAAGTTCCAGAGACACATTTAACATATTTGGAAATAAATGAAAAATGGAACTTTAAAACTAATAAACGAAATTTAGACCCATTTATGCTACAGATAGATATTAGTGTTAAAGTTAGAATAGCCTCCATTTATTGAGTGCTTCAATGTGCCAGGCATATTCTCTACGTGCTGAATGTTCAACATTCTTACACTGTTTCCTTTCAGACTATCATTCAGGTCTTCGGGAAGACAGCACATAACTCAGTGCTTCCTGTTGGCAAGGGGGGGTGGGGAGAAGCAGTGATACTCAGCTTCAACTGGAAACCAAAAAGTTAATCATCGCAAACCTAAAAAAAAGACTGTAGGTTTTAAGCTTGAAATTGTAAGGCTAAGGTACTTGAAAGGTAGCGTTTTATTTTCAATTTGAGAAAAACCTAGCAGTTCATGGTCTCAGAACCAAGGAGGAAGTGGCCAGACATTTGTGGTACTATAAAAATGGCCATGCTTCCTATTCATCTCATTACCGATTCCAACTTCACTGCAGTGGATTTAGCATTACTCAATGTATCTTCTTTGAGAAGGTGCATTTGAGTCCAAGGCTATTTGTTCAAGCCCGAATTTCATGAAAGCATTTGTATGGAAAGGTGGAAGCAAGAAACTTCCATGAGAGTTTGTTTTCTGCTTTCACAGGAGGCCATGAGACAGGCTGACGTTAGATAGCAGTGACACAGCTGGGTCTAAGGGAGAAGTGTAACTGGCATCAGTCTGTCCGAGCAGCGTCAACTGCAGTGAAAGTGACTGTTCCTTACCTTGAATTGAACTCATTTGTGCAGTGTTACAGAGCTAATCACCTGCACTTAGAAGCTGATGCTCTCATATGTTAAAACTTACAGTAACATGACAAGCTATGGTCTCTGAAGCTAAAAACACGGTCCAGAAATAGAAAATTTGGCCAAAATAAACACGTTAGAAAACATTTACATTTTTGCCCAGTGCTAGACTTTTTATAAAATCACATAAACTTCAATAAGCTTGGATGATTTTTAATATTCCAGGCTGAGATGTAGTATCATCTATGCTTGCAAATTCTTTGTGAAATTCTAAGAGATGGAGTTGAGAACAAAGCAAAAGTCTTACCTGGCACAGTTAGAAGCAAAGGAACCTGAAGATGACTGTTACAAAGCCCAAAAGCTCTCCTAAGAGAATTTGTCTGACAAAATATTCCCAAGCGTTTCTACCAGCGGGGATCCCTGGATCTCTCACCAGCTGATAGATGAAGCATGACAGCTGTCCTCATTTTGATGGTAAGTGTCTGTGGAATACTGACTGTCCAACTTTTTGCAACTTACCTTGATGAGTTATGATAAAAAGATGTTCATCATGGATTTTATTTCCTTTTATTTCACTCTGAAGCTCTTGCGCATTCAAAATTTTTCCCAACTTTAAAGAAAAATAGAAAGAATGATTTCAAAATTGCAAAACTGGAATATTTTAACCAGCTTTAATAAAGGAATAAAATTCTGGAAAAAGTTCCAAACTTTCCGAAACCTTTCCATTTTAGTTTACACAGTAAATGAGTCTCATCATAAAGAGTGAGTTAAATTTGTGATTTTTTTTTCTTCTCAGAAAAGATTTTGTTTGGGAGAATTTTGCCACAAGTCCTATGATGCTTTGATATTATTTCCTTACAATTTCATGAAATGAGAAGAGTGAAAACTTGGCAACTTTCCCAGGCTGTCTGTGTTTCTGTCTTCCTATGCCCTTTTATTCCCCTTCAGAGTCTGTTCTAATAAGATATTAGCATTCATCAGTCATCCTTAGAAACACCTCCATGTAGTCAATAACCCCCTTTTTTCTCTAAAAAGAAAAAGAAGACAAACATGCTTAAAAACAAGCATGACCCAAAATAACCTCCAAACAGTCCTTTCACTGATGATCCTTTTATCTAAAAATTAATGGCTTCAAGAAAATTTCAAATGTGCCTTTATCATTTCGACTTCATGGTGAGAGATTTAAAATAACATCTTCTGAGATGCATGTTCAGTTATCTAAGCTCGGGTTTATTGACTATGTTTTATTTATACAAGTTGTGTAATGCCTGCCTTTTATCTGTCCTAACTCTAGATTCTCTGCTTTTGGTTAATTTTTATTTTTATTAGTACGAGTTTGCAGTACATAATGATTACGCTCATCATGGGGAGTTGGTCCATGTAATAACACATTTTAGTTGTTTTTTCATTCTCTTTCCCCTCCTCTTGATCTACTTTCACTATGCTTCTTCCCACAATGTCAATTTTCACCTGCAATTCTCCAGAATTATTTTTATGAAAGTAGAATAAACAGAAATTTCTGTAGATAGAGTATCTTTAGGTCCAGAAAACTATTGACTGCAGAGAGAGAGAGACAGACAGAGAGAGTAGTTTAGTTAGGACTCTGTCACTTACATGCAGGTAGTTTCCATAGATAAGTCCTCCTTTGCTGGCTTTATTCACACCAGTTTGTGACTGGTCTTCTTCACTGTCTTCTACAGATAGATTTTTGAAAGCATATCTACAGTTTCAAATGAAGAGAAAAATTAGATCTTGCAAAAAACAAAGTTAACTAATACTAGGAATGATTAAAATTCTGTCACCAGTTCTGTTTGGGCTGATACAGAAAAGAATAAAATGGAGAGTTTTCAGACATAAGGCTGTCATACTTGGCACTTTGAAGAGCCTAAGTCCACTTGGAACAACAAAAGCAGATGCTCACCCGAAGTTGTTCCCTAAAAATGGACAGCCACTCATGGCGACGGAGCACTGACCGAGAAGCAGGGAAGTGTGACGCTGGATGCAGGTGCCGACCTTTCCAGGTGTCCACTGCTGCCTTTATGGACCCTGCTGACTGCACCCAGCCAATCAGCACGCTCCTTGTGCTCTCCACCAATCAGCATTCTCCTTGTGCTCTCAACTGGGTTCTCGTTTCAGCTGGTACAGGACTGAGCCTGTGTGAGCTGCAAAGTGGATTTGTGCTAGGCACAGGATGTTTGCTAGAAGCATGTGTGCTCCACCAGACTGAGTCACCTGACTTGTCAAATTCTGCTATCATATAAGAGGTGATAAAAGCCAGTCAATAGAAGCCAGAATAAAATCACACTTAAATATTTGACCATCTGGCATTTTGGTGTCGCATTGTAAGTAAAGATGATGAGCTTACACAAGAGTGTGTGCTTTCTCAGATTTGAATATTCTTCCAAGTCCTAATTGGAACACTGAATTTGAATATCCCTGGGGAGAAATCCACAGTATGATGGAGGGTGACACATGCTTCGTCACTCCCAACCCCGTCAGCATTGTTCCCACTTCACCGCCTCCAGTTCATAGCCGAGGTGAGTGCCCCACGCACTGCACTGGAATTCTGTAGACAGCGTTATATAGTTTACCGCTCGCCTGTGCTCGCTGCTAGCCTGGCAGGGTAGCAGGATGCCTGTCCACATTGAAATGCAGTACAGAAGGCTCGAATATTAGAACCATGTGCTCACAATAATAATCAAGGTCAGTGGTAAAGTATCTTTTCTAGGTACATTATTAATTGGTTCAAGTTCCACAATTGCTCTGAGGGCTACTGATCCAGGAGACGCCCCACACCCTCTCCTTGTCCACCCCTGCTCCCTGAGGCCTTCACAAAGATGCATCCTACGTCTCCTGCCATCCACAGAGATAGCTCTTGTGGGCTGTACCCAAGCCACTAGAATTCAGAAGCCTTATTTCTAGTCTTGGCCTCACCACTGACTGTGTGAATGGGCAAAACCAGTTTAACATCACAGTGTACCATCTTCTCCCCAAAGAGAAATGCAGTTGTTTAAGTTGATTGTCATTTTAAGTCCTGATCCACAGTAAAATCCTCATTTTATTGCTGGATGATAGTACCTTATAGTGTAAAACAATGCAGGATGAACGACTTAAAAGGCGAAGCTGCAAGAGAACCATGAAATCCTGAGAACTGCGCCTGCTGTCAGGGTTTTTACAGATGACCCTGGTGATGGCCTGGGTGGGACAGGGCTGTAGGTGGAGAAAGCCTGGCAGCACCTGCCCATCTCCTGTGTCCTGGACACTGTTTGGAAGAAAGAAAGCTTAATAGCCTCTCTGTCTCCTTTTGATTCTTCATCTTGATATGTGGTTGTGAAGAATAGTAGTAAATAATTTATTCTACTCTCTTTAACTCTTTTGAGCTAAGAAATTCTTCACTTATTAGTCAACAGACTAGTAAAAGAAAAAATACTTCTCTCCTTAAATTAAGAACAAATAAACATTTTAGAAGCAAAATCGTTTTCCTTCTTTAGAAGCAGCGTTGCACTTGGATCTCCCAAGCAGCACCATCAAAACGGAAGCTTGCTTTTGCAGCAGAACAGCTACCATTCAAAGACTGAGGCTCGATTTCTCAGAGAATGTGTGAGCTAATGTAAGAGTGGCTTGTTTTCTTTACTCAGGACAGTGACTACAGTGGAAACCCTCAAACCCACACATTCTTGCTCACTTTTGCAGTAGAGAGCATTATCTAATTGATGACCAGTTATATTCTGGTCATTGTTTTGCCAGTATGTACTTATTTTTCACTTGGAATTCATTTTGTTGATCTGCTGTTTACTTCAGATTAGGAACATTTTCTTCACGATTATACATTAAACTTCTATAACCAATAGTATGTTTTGTTCCTAATACATTTTCATATACTGTTTTAGTGATGGAAAGAGTTGGAAATCAAAACCACACTACACACACTAGGCGAAGTGCTAGACCACTAAGCTATCACTCCCAGCTCCTATGAGGAAGGTCTTCCACAAACCTTCTGAAAATACCGTTTAATTCAAAAAAGCGAAGTGAATGGGGTGTAGGCAAAAATCTCCAGGAATCTTCAAACTCCTGGCATCTCTGGAAGCACATAACCAGCTCTGTGTTCACGTGCACTCCAGGAGCAGTGTGAGACTGGTGGGTGGGCATGGTCAGAAGACGTGGCTCATAATGAGCTCGGGGTTTAGGACAGTTCCTAGGAACCATCTAATCTGTTTCAAAAATACCAATACTGGAAAGCAAAGAGACAGTAACTGTTCATCCACGTATGTAGTAAAAGACTATGGAAGGAATATGAAACCTAAGTTCAGAAGATAAAAATCGAACCACTCGTCTCTAGTTCTTTCTTTGTGATTTTTGAGGCTGAGTTAGGAGAAGTCAGCCTGTGAGAACTGAGCAAGAACAGCTGGTAGAGACTAAATTTAGAAAGTGGACAGAAATTTACAAAGGTTATTCTTTCAGCCCTCTAGTATTTGCTTCTATAAAACATCTCGTGTAATCTATTATATATATTGTTTGTTTGTTTGTTTGTTTGTTTTTTCTAATACAGGGTGTCCCTGTGTAGCGTAGGCCTCAAACTCACAGCAGTCTTCCTGCTCGGACTCTCCAGGGCTGGGACACAGGTGTGCACCTTCACCTCTGGATGTGATATATCTCCTTTCATCCGCTCTTCAAAGCTTAGACCTGCTGAAATATGGCAACCACTGCCACGCGAATAGTCCACGGGTTTCTTACTCAGAGACACAAACGGTAGCAGCTAGGAGAACGCTGAGCAAAGGAGGGACTTGCCATGGATAAATACATGTGGCAGCACCCTACTTTTCAGGACGTAACTCTGAAAGGAATCTGAAACCTGCAAGGAGCCTAGAAAATACCCTAACCGTTTACTGCGCTGGCTTCGGGGATTCATTCCGTCCTTGCTTCCTGCCCCACGGCCACTCCCTTTTTGCTTCCTCCCGGAAACGCTCCCTAAAGACACTCCAGTCCTTACCTCAGGGTCCACTCTGGAGGAAGCCAAATGCTTTTGCACTTATCCATCATGGTGTCTAACACATTTAGGAACTGACCCACTTTAATCCAAACACTTGTCCTTCCCAAGCAAAAAATCTTTATAAGCACAGCAATCATTCAATAAAATGTACTTGATATAATGATAACCATCTGTTGGAAGTGGTTTTTCATGGCTTTGTTTCATTCCCACAGTGGGAGTCTAGAGAGAATTAAGAGCCTTAGCTAGGTTCTATCTTTGTCGTACAACAGTGAGTTTTCCAATACTTCTTTGATTAATCCAATGATCAGTCATCCACATCTAATGATTGTGTAATAGTAACAATGGCAGACTCAAGGAAAAGTAGGAATAAAATATTAAGATGCTAACTTCAAGAGAAAATAGATTCACATTGCTAATCATGGATCAATTGGAGGCCATTTCATTACTGGATTGCAAGGAAGAATGAAAAGCAATCCTTGCAAAATGTGTGCAAATGAGATGAAGCCCAGCAATCTTGAGATAAGGAACTGACAGGCCTTGAACAGTGAATGTGCTGCTGAGAAGAAAAAGCCAGGGGCCTTCACACCCTGGGCTGGAAATGCAGTGTTTGTAACGACATATTCACAAAAAACTTCATTTTACCTCTCTAGTCATTCAAAATGAGCTTATGAAAAGTTCCCCTGAGATTTGAAATGTAAGTAGTACTTATTTTGCAGAAATAAAAAAAGTACTATTTGTAAGTGAGAAATTTTTAAAATTATATAGTATGAATTATATAAAGGAACTTTGATTTTTATAAAGTTTTTTTACTTGCAATTATAACACATTGACTAATTTTTAAAAAGTACTAAGGAGTATGTTTATCACCCACAAACTACATAAAACAATATGTTGAAAAAGTTTTCAGGTTATCACCACAATACAGTTGGAATCAAATAAAATCGATGCCTTTTGGTCAGAATGGTTAACCATCAGTTATTTTATAATGCTTGTCTTTTCATTACTATCTATGCTAGATATTAAACATCCAAAACATGGCTAAAAACAGCACCTAAATCAGGAAAATTTATAAAATGCTCAAATAGAAAAGTCAGTTCTTTGAAAAGGAAGAGAAATGATCTTAAGATAAACGTGTCTCTTCAGACAAGAACAATACCAGCATAATTTCTGCACTTACTAGCAGAGAACCCAAGAGTTCATACTCTTATTGCAGGCTATTGAATTTCCAGATTTCATTTCACATCCCTTCCCATGCACACACCTCGTAACCAATCCAGATCATAAAGACAAAGTCTGGAATCTTCTAGAATCTCCATGCTTCGAGTGGACTCCCTGTGGGTCCAACTCCTGAACTCTTACTCATTCTCTAAACGCGTTTCGAACAGCAGCCCACTGGGATGCTTTCCAAGATGCCTCCAAGAAGAGTGATTTCTTTCTCCTTGGTGAATTGCCAGACTGTGTTCCTATTCAAATTCTTAGCACTTAACACATTGGATTATCATCATTTGGTGTTGTGCCTGACTTGTTTATGAGGCCGTATTTCCTCTGGATAAGCAGTGAGTGTCACTTCTCTTTAAATCTCGTGAAGTTAGCGCAGGTCAGGCAAAGATGAACAGAGCAGATATTTATCAACAAAACTCAACGTCCTATTTCCATCACCCTTTGCTGAACCAGAGTTAGAGATGAATTTGAATGCTTACTATGGAGAAAACAACTGGCATACTAATCATATTTGGAAGTCTGGGAAGGAATAAATCTGGTAATCCATGAAACATCAGTGAACTTTGTTTTAAAGTTAGGGAGCTTTTATCATCTATCCTATCTTTGTGCCTAAATCTTTGTACCCAGGATTGCCAATACTTCTTCAGTTTTGCTGAGTCTGTTCTCCTAAAGGTTCACTTGCAATCACTCTCCTCTGTGCATTGTAACTTCTCATGAGCCCAAGATTTGTTCAGCTGATCACTCCCGCATCACTGGCCAGTATTCACGAAACAATCCGTCCAAACGATGTCAGGGGACTGCACAAAGCGGAGAAAACCTCCGAGCCCAGATTGCCCCTTACATTCACGCAGCAGCACAGCCAGCTTTGTTTGCGCATCTGGCTCTTTGACAGCTGGCTTTTCCAGCAGTGTATATGCTGGAAACCAACAGAGTCCACTGATATCAATTCCTCTGAAGTCTGTGCCCTGCCTCGCACACAGACTGCCTAGAAATTTCTCGCCCTAGACTGCACTAATGCACCTGTCTTCACGATCCTTCGTGTCACCACACAATGCCCTGTTCTTCATCCGCACATCTAGGAATACCTTTCATTTTCTCAAGCATGTCAAGGCTGCCTAGGCAGGATTTCTCCAAATATCTCCCTGCAATCTTATGTCCCTGTTTGTTTTCTGAAATTTGATCTTTTGTTTCTGTGCAATAGAACATTTAAGAGAAAGTCACATGCTTTCCAACTGATGTGTTAATCCTTTTAATGCCTTTAGAGACTGCTCTGATGGAGGGTTACAAATGGTGTGTTTTGTGCCTCACTTGAAAAACAAAGCAAAATGAATCAAGACAAAGTAACTCAAAGATGGCAAAACAAAGTTGTACAACACTAACAAGTCACAAATCATGGCTAATAATACACTATAGAGAAGTTCAGCCTGGCAAGCATGAGGTCATGACTTCGATCTCTGGTGCTGAAAAAAAAAATTAAGAGAAGTTCAAAATTTTCCCACGTGGGTGGATTTTATGCACCAGAGTGGAATAAGTAGTGTCTCCCCAAATCTACGTCTTTCCAGCACCTCAGGATGGAAAAAAGATCTTTGCAAACATAATCATGTAAGGCTTTCATAATGAAATCATCATGGGCCCTACAGTGAGTTCCAAATTAAATGACTGATGTCCTTATAAGGGAAAGAGAAAAGAGAAGGAGAGATGCACGCAGAGATGTGCACACAGAGACCTGGAGGTAGATGTTGGAGTTGATGCTGCCACGCGTTTGTGTTAAAGATAGGAGAAGCCACCAGAGACCAGAAGACACCAGGAAGGAAGGCACCTCCTTAGGGTCCTTGAACGCAGCCCCAAGGACACCTTCATTTTGGGTTCCTGGGTACCTTGAATTTGGACTTCTGACCGCTACTGTTGTGGCAGTTTATTGCAACAGCCCTAGGAAAGTAGTGCACACTCTATTAAAAAAATCAGATAAATTTTTAACTCAGAAGCCATAAGTTTGAACTTTGGTAACTGCAAGAGTTTTATAATATAACCTAGTTCTGCTATGACTTAAATGCCCACTGAGGCCATGTGTTAAATAAATTCCTGTGCTGCTGTCTAGTAGAACAAACACAACAGGTGAGTGAATGGACCGATGCAGACGCCAGCATTTTAAATGAAGGTAATTGCAATGTGATGACAAGAAATAGTTAAGGAACATAAATGTCACAGGAAGGCCAGAATCCTGTCAGTGTGTTCAGTGAACCAAGAACAAGAAATATTTTTGCACTGTGCTTGGACTTAACATTCCATTCCTAGGAGTAATCCACATCGCTCCCAAGCACGGGTGCCCACCGGGCTCTGGGTGCTGCACCCAGGCGTGTGGGATGCACTGGTCTCAGATACCCATGTCACCAGGAGCTTCTGTGTTAGCAGATGACAGGAACCCTAATGCCTTCAGATGGTGCCTAGGGTGTTAAAAGATGAGATATGCTGTAGAAGCCGGAGCGGGCATTTTATAGGAGCCTTCACATCTGGAGTGCGTAGAGGTGGTGCTGGTGACTGCAGTAGGTGCAAACATAGCTGAGAAAGTGAAATTTGAGCGGATATGCAATTATTTCCGGGGAGAATAGCATTCCCAACAAACTGTGTAGCTAAGCAAGGCCCTCGGGGCAACAGTGAGATGCTTTGGGAGAGCAACGATGCTGAGGGCAGGGAGAGAGAGAAAGGAGGGACCAGAAAGGTCTTGGGAGGCCAGGTATTACTGGGTGGCTTGTAGACCATGTTAAAAATTTGTCTTTAAATACAATGACGATTGTGCTGCTATAGAGTTTTTCCATTGTATTTAAAGATGAATCTACTATGGTGCATAAAAGTCACCCATGTGGAAAAATTTTGAACTTCTTTATAGTATATTATTAGCCATGATTTGTGACTTTTTAATGTTCCACAGTTTTATTTTGCCATTTTGAGTTACTTTTTCTTGATTCATTTTGCTTTGCTTTTCACATAACATACAAAACACACCATTTATAACCCTCCATTGGAGCAGTCTCCAAAGGCATTAAAAGGGTAACACATCGATAATTTTGTCCTAAGTTGGAAAGCAGACGAATTTCTCTCAAACGTTCTGTTGCACAGAAATAAAAGATCAAATTTCAGAAAACAAACAGCAACATAAAATTGCAGGGAGAATATTTGGAGAAACCCAGCCTAGCTAACCTTGACATGCAATGTTACGTACTGAGTGGACATGTCACTTGGCCACCTCCTGGTCCTCCAGGTTAAACATTAGGGGAGTCCCTCCCCCCCTCCTGGACCAATGGCAGGAGCATTCTCATTACTCCACACAATACTGCATAGAGGTGTTTAGACGGGAGGCTGTCTCCCTCGTATCTTGGCTGTAGCTAAATGACAAACAGAAGCCTCCCACAGGCTGTACCAATGGCATAGCCTGGCAGAGAACCATCGTGAGGAACTGACCCAATTCCCGAAAGCTGCTCATTTGCAGGAAACCAAGCACAGTGGCTGGGTGTGGGCTTTTTGAATGTACAAGTACTTAGGATAAATCCATGGCATTTTCAATAAATGCTTTTCAGTAACATTTGTTATTATCCTTTGTGTGTTACTCTTGTGTATATTACAAAGAAGAGTAGCTTCCTATATTTAAAGATCTAGGGATGAGTGTTCTGTTCAATCCATATATATAAATAAAAAGCAGAAAATTTCTGTCCAAATAAGTAAAACATCTTGTGAGATGTAGTCATGCAACAAAAATGAAACGAAGAAACAGAAAGGGTGAAAATCACTTTCCTTCTGACCCAGGAAGTTCAGAAATTTAGGTTCTAGCATAGATGACAGAAAACTATTATTTTATATACGCAATTGTTGAGTTTACAAAGAACATCTGGGAGTTGTTATGGCTCCATGTTGCCTTATCTTTCTCTCCATAACCACTCAAAGAATTAAGAGCTAAGATGATCATGAACGCTTCTCTCTTTTTCTACACCTCTACATGTGTTAGGAATATACATTGTGGAAATATCAATGTTTATCATCTTCAGCGTATTTATTTGCTCACTTTTAATAGCTAATTGCAGGACATGAGACAGCAGTGAGCACAGTAATCTTATCTGAGTTAGTCCTTTCAGGAAATGTGGCCACTTAAAGAATTTCTTAAATAATAACCCCCAGAATAGGCTATAATAAGTTTATAAAGTAATCCAAAAGCCCATAGACACATTTGAAAATGTTTCTTATTAGCGTCTATTCATTATATTATAGAAAGGCGCCGGCTGCGTGGAAAGTTGAGGCATCACTCAGCACCTTTCAATCATTTTCCATCCCGCTAACACTCCCACTGCATGGGCCCTGGTCCTGGTCTCCAAAGTCTACAGAAGTCTGTCTCCTGGTTTCCTGTCAACTCAACTGTTTACACATTTATTTATGATCTTTGACAAAAGATCCAAAATGCATACTGGAGAAAAGACAGGTTTGTTTTTTTGTTTGTTTGTTTGTTTGTTTGTTTGTTTAACAAATGGCATAGGGAAAACTGCATAGTCACATACAGAAAATTGAAACTAGATTCCTATTTTTCACCCTGTAAGAAAATCAAGTTGGAATGGAACAAAGATGTAGATATACAACCTGGAAAAAATGCTGCAGAAACATACAGGGGAAACACTTGTGGCCATAGACCCAGGCAAAGACTTCCTAAATTGCACTCCAAATGCACAAAAAATAACATCGAGAATTAACAAATGAAACTACATCAAATTAAAAATCTTCTGCATGACAAAGGAAACAACAGAGTGAAAAAGTAACCTGATTAATGGCAGAAAGTCTTAGCTGATTACTCTTCTGATAAAGGATTAATAGTTAGAATATACAACGAACCCAAAAAATAACCCTCCCTAAAACAACCCGCTAAAGAAAAGTGGGCAAATGAATTGAATGGACACTTCTTAGACACTTTTTTCAAATCAGGAAGACCAGATGTAAGCCTCTTCTTTACAAAAGAATGATAGAAACTCAGAATCACTTTGTGAGCCACATGAGTATTTATTCAGAGAAGATCCATTGATTTATGCTAAAATCATTCCATGAAATATTGGGCTCAGTGTTCCTTGACTTAGAGCAATTGCCTTACATGCTTTTTACACTCTTTGGCCTATTAGTGTGGTTTTTAATCCACGTATATGATAATTAACCTTCTAAATCCTTATGAATAAATGAATCCGAAAAGTGAATTAGAGGTCAAGAAAGAAAAAGATTAGAAATGCATTATGTACATGCATCAGTTTCCTACAGTGAATGTAGATATTATGTACTACAAACAAGTGCTATGAAACATCAAAAAAATTAAAAAGAATGAGAAAGAAAGAAAGAAAGAAAGAAAGAAAGAAAGAAAGAAAGAAAGGAAGGAAGAAAGAAAAAAGAAAAGAGAAAAGGAGAGAAAAGAGCAACACGATTTAAAATCCTGAAGGACTGACTGTATTATGAATAGTATTCTCAATGAAAGGAACTGATTTGGATAAAAAAATTTTACATAAATATTAGTAGAATGTGCTTACATTTATTTATGGTATTTATTTCTGAGAACATCATCATCATCATCATTATTACTTTGGTACCGAGGATCGAACCCAGGACCTGGCACTTGCCAGACGGCACTTTTGCCCCTGAGCTGTATCTCTGCTCCCTCTGAGAACATTATTAAACTTTTTTAAAATTAAAAAAAAAATTGGGAACAGGATACTCTTATCTCAGATAATTGCCTCCACGGACGATTTATTACTTACACACATTCATGGTGGAGGAACCTGACAGGCGGTTGTGCAAAAGCTGTTGGACACACGGTCCCCACGTGCAAGGGGAACTGAGGCTCATAGTTCTCGCCGCGATGCACAGTGAGGACACAGCTTCACTCTTCCTTATCCCGTCACAAACATCTGGCCTGAACCTCGTCGGGAGGAAGAACGTGGCCCGCGAGGCGCCCTGCAAAGCATCTCATGCGGGGTCATGAAAACAGCAGTGAAATGTGGAGCCAGCAAAGCAAAAACTAATGTGTGCAGATCTCTTCAGATTAAAGACGACTAAATCCCTATGATAACTGAATGCAATCAGCAGTCATTAACTGACTCCTGAGTTGGGGAAATTAAATGCCACGGAATTACTTTGGAGAAGTTTCGAGAATTTCAGTATGGGCTGTGCATGGAGTCTACTGGATGAGATTGTTGAATATTTCGTTTATTCAGGATGAGCGTCTTTCTTCCTCAGAGGTAAGATGATTATGCATGTAGGGAGGAAAGAGAAAGAAAATGTTAAAAATATTGAAAATGGACAGATTGAGGTAAAGAATATATGGATATTATATAATCATTTAGGATAAAGGTACACAAAATTATCAACATGTAAAGCAGAAAAATCACAGGTTGGCGAGAAACAGCATAGAAGTATGATCACCCACCAGACCCGACATAATTTAAAATCATGCATAAGCCTTTCTGCATAGGAGGAAGGGGCTGTAGGAGACTCCCGGGGAAGAGTAAAAACCTCTGAGCACCCAGCACGATGCAGTGCAGCGCTCTCTGTGGGAATGAGGCAGATGGCAGGGGTGAGGGGCGGATTCTGTCCTGGGCAGCTGACAGACTTCTCTTCCCCTGAGGACATTTTCATTGACAAAAGCTCAGGGACCAGAGGTACCTTTTTCTTTTTTGGTGACTGGGCTTTGGAGAATCTGCATCTAGCTTCCCCCTGGACTGAGAAGAGGGGAACGGGGAAGGCCAATGGGGACTGGGTTTCCAGGCTCCTTGGAAGGCCTTTCATTCCCTTTAGATTGCATTCCCCAGCAGTTCCGGCAATGTGTACCTTCATGGTGGTGTTCTTTAGTTATGACGACGACGGGCTGCTGTGCCTGGGTTTCATCACTGAGTGGTCCGGAAACCTCTCGTGTTGTGGCATAGAGCTCTAGCTGTTCTCGTCCCCTCCAGTCTTTCGGGGGTGCTCGGGAATGCAGTCCTTTCTTTGGTGAATGTAGCCACTGCTTGCTTTTAGAAAGTTCAGAGCCTGCTGTCTGCTGATTCAGAGGTGCAGCTCCAACCATACGCTAATTTCCATAACTTCAAATTTGCACTTAATAGGTTTTGTTTGTTTGTTTGTGTCTTTGTCTGTTTGTTTGTTTTTTGAGACAGGGTCTTGCCGTGTAGCTCAGGCTGGCCTTGACCTTGCTTATATAGCCCAGGCTGGCCTCAAACTCAGAGCGATCCTCCTGCCTCAGTCTCCTGACTATTTGGAATACAGGTCTGTGCCACCGAGTCCGTTTTAAAAATAAAACTTGAAGTAATTAATTTACTCCTTTTTATTATAGTAGCGTCTGTTATGAAAACAGTATAGGGCTGAAATAAACATTTAGTCATTTAGTAATATTTTGTGATCGCTTCTCATCTGATACGGTTTTTCTTTTTTCCATGAGGTTGGACAGACCTGCAAACCAAACAGGCAAAATGCCCTCCTTTTGGTCATTTCATTTTCCCCCTTTTTTCTAAGCTTCCTATCTATTAGGTGATTAAAGTTGGGATGGCAGTAACACAGGAACAGTTTAATGTAAATATCTTAAGGTTACTTTCTGCATTGTAGGCTTTTGTTTCAGGATCTTGATTTATTTTTTCTTTAAATAGCTATGCTACATTGGCTAATGTCTCCCTTTTAATGTTCCATAAGAAATATCGTAACAAACACAACCAGCACCCACAGCCCACCACAGAACAGAGCTACATCAGAGTCACTTTTTGTCTTACTGAGACTCGAATCTAACCGTGAAGGCTTAGAGCTGACTTGTCCTTAGCAGGTGGGACTGGCTAGAAGATGAGGGTCACCCGGGGCCTGGCCTGGAAGAGCTTGTCTTCCTCTGTGCTCCTCCTGTGTCCTCAGGCTCCCAGCCATTGTGGCGCAAGCAGTTTTCCTCAGCTTGGCCCCTCTGCCCTGCTGTCCCGCCCCAGCCTGCTGACCAGGGACTGAACTGTGAGTCAAAATAAACCTCACTTCTTCAAGCTGGGGGTGTTGGCTATTGTGTCTCAGTGGTGAGACAGTGACTAAGAGGGACTGTGAACAGCTGCCTCTGCTGGCAGACCTTCCACACTGCCACTTAGCATGCACGTGGAGGGACAGGCAGGGACGACGAAGGTCACAGCCCAGGTGGCTGGCGGCTACAGAAACGACCGCACACTTGCTTTGCACTGGAAGCTGCCATTTGTGACACCAAAGCATGCATTGACTGGGTTCCCCCAGGCCCCCTGAACTTCTGCTCACCCCAGAAACAAAGGCTAAGGACCTGACTGACCAAGATTACACCAACCAGGGAAACAGTTTTTTTTAGAGACCCACTCACCCCATAAGTGTGAGCGCCCTTCCAAAAGACACAGGAGAGACTCACAGGAGTTCTCTCTAACTTATAGCATGTTCTGCTGCTTGACAGTTTCTCCTCACATTCACATTGTTATAAGTAAACCTTTGCTTCATGCTACTTTCATTTCTGACTTCCCCGTTTTCTGCTGGGGGCGTTGGCTCTAAGCCAGTCTTACCCCACTTCCCCATTCTGCTCTGGAGTGAGATGAGAAACCGAGACACCTGAGAGAAGGCAGAGGGTCACTAGGGACCCACAGACCATCAAAACCTCTTGCCTAAGGTGACACATGGACTGAAAATTCTGGAACATGAGCTAAAATAAATCCTCCTTTAAGGCTGAGGAGTTAGGTATTTTGTCCCAGGGATGAGGAAAGTGACTGAGACCGATTTTGGTGTTAGACAAGTGGACTCCTTTTGTGACTCAGTGATCATGTGACACAGAAGCCTTTGGAACTGGTTTGCAGGAGCAGTTTGGGACGGTCTGGAGATGCTGGCTCCAGAAGCCACAGAATGCTGTAAGCTGAGCTTGGCGGGAGGCCCTGGTCAGAGCTCAGGAGATCTGAATGCAGTGCGAAATGCAGATGGCAAAGGCCAGGCTCAGGAGTTTTCCACCGGGAATAAGGACTCTACTGGAAATTGGACTCTAGACAATGTATGTTATCCCCTGGCAGAAACAGTTTCTAGGTTTAGCTTAAATCCTGAGACTTTTGTAAAAGACTGAGATTAAGAAAAATAATCTGGTGGAGGAACTTTCAAGGTACCAGAATCTTGATGTTGTAGCATGAGTACTGTTGCGGGTCATTTCACCAGCTCTGCATTGAGGGTCAAGAGCACAGGGCCCAGGTAAGTGATTTAAAAATTTTTCAGTTTCCCCAGAAAGGAAGATCCTGTGAAGTTTTGAGGGAGAAGAGTTTGGTTGCTGAAAAGTTTAGCATCAAAAAGAAGCCAAGTACTTTACATCAGGACAATAAGAATGATGCCTTGAAGGCAAGTGAGCATTCAGCAAGACCCCACCCTGTGAAGGCTGCAGGGTAAAAGTGAGAGTTTCCTTTGTGAAGAGAGCACCAGGTCACCGTGCTCAAGAAAGGGTATCTAGGAACTCGGTTTCCCAGGCACTGGGTTCTCAGTGCTCAGCTGTCCAGGGATTCAGAGGCTGCTGCGTCGTAATTCAAGGAGGCTTGGTTAGGTACGGCTTGAGCTGGCGAGACCACTCATATTTCACTTATATTTCAGAAAGCTGGGGAGACCAGGTCCTGTGCCCCTGAGAGGGTGGTGAGTCAAGCTGTGAAAGTAAAGCCAAAAGTGATAACCTCAGGTGGCTGAAGAAAGTAGGGAAATGGAACATCTGAGGAAAACTGTAAGGAGTGAGCAAAACCAGCCCAAGAGAGCTGCGACCACTGGCAATTATACAGCTAGGGGAGGGGTACCCCAAGCCATTTGGAGTCCCTGTAAAAATCAAAAAGAAAGTTAAATACTGATGACATATAATGGCACAGGGTAAACTTTCCCATTCCAACATAGAGAAATGGGGGAATCGAAAGGGACTCACAAGAATTTGCTTTTGGTCTGTGAGGAGACTCGGAACTTGGTTGTTTCACAGGCACAGGAGCTATGAATCCTTTAGCAGCTCTCAGAGATGAACAAAATGCATTTCACATAAGGAGATGGTGTATGAGTCTTAGTGTTATTGACAACTGAGTTAGATGGAAATATTATAGGAAGTCAGACAGAGCTGGGCCCTCACCCCAGTGCAGAAGACCAGATACCTTGTCACTATGGGGGAGACAGGCACCTCTGCTGTGGGCAAGATCTCAAGTCAAAAGGCAAAACAAATGCACTCATACCCTAAATATAAACACCAGGGACCCATATTCTAAATAGGCACCAATCACTCGAGGAAGCCAGAAGGAGCCATTAACCCAACCCCTTACCAGCAAAGACCCTACTCTGTATTCATGCCTGCTTGCTACGGGACTCACCTCCCCATTTGATCCCAATTTAATCAATTTTACCCAAATAATTACACTCACAATCTTATTGGTTGACCATAGTTCTGTCCTACCTCATGTCTGCCTGCTTTGCAAGTTCCCATTCTTCCCCACTGTGAACCAGCCTCACCTCATGGTTTCGCTCTATAAAAATCCCTGGTAAAGGCAGGGCCCTCGGCGACCCACTCGGGACCCCCGCCCACTGGCAGACAGACGCTTTCTTTCTCTCAATAAAGATATTCTGCTCTTCACCTCCGTTGTTCCTAAAATTCACTCTTCGATCTTAGAGAACATGAACTTGTACCAGACATGTAGTGGGTCGGTGTTTCGTTCCCCTGTATCGTTAGGGCGCAGGGGTGAATGTTATTCATATGGAGACACCCCCAGAGCCTGGCGTACTCGGAACCGGGTCTTCTCAGTGGTGTGGATTACTGCGGTGTTGCAGCTGACTGGTCGCTAGCAGATAGGATCTGGTAGAAAGCGTGAGTCACTGAGGGGGTGGCCACAGAGTGCGGCCCGGGTCCTCCCTTTTCTTGCTTTCTGGCCACCTTGAAGCGAGCCACTTTTTCTGCTCTTCCGCCCTCTACCACGTCATTCTACTCTGGAGCTGGTCAGCAATGGATTGTAATTTTAAGCCAAAATAAACCTCTCCTCCTTAAACTGAAGGTGTTGAGTAGTTTGTTCCAGCGAGGGAGAAATTTGTAAGACATCAAATTTATAATTCAACCACAAATCAGAGCTCCATCCTGCAGCAGTTCATATACCATGAGACAGACCCCATTCCTGGAGACTTTTACTTCAATGTTTGGGGAAGTCCACCCAAGACTTGCCACTTACTGCCCTTGAAACCTCTTAGTTTGCCTCGGTGCAAGAGTAGTTTCAACTAATGGTACTGGACAGCTTCCAAACATCAAATATACGTAACCCTGTTGCTCTTGTTAAGAAGGTTACAAAATACCAAAGACTGAACAGGCGCGAAATACATGCCATTCCTAAAGTTTGTCAATAGGTGGCACCATTGGTACACAATAATGCCCATCTTCCAGTTTATCAACGTAAATTCCTATTTCTCAAAAAGGTTAACGGGGAAGAAAGTGTTTGCTTTTTTCTTTTTTTTTTTTTTAATTAAACTTGTATGTTTTTAGTAATTGTTTCTTCCTGAGAAATTTCACTTAGTGTTTTATTTTGTCATTTTAATTGGCTATTACTTGTTTCCAACAGCTAGGAAAGAAACTTCAAGGAAGATAAACACCTCATCCACAGAAAAATCCATCCATCTGCATTCTGATTCAAAGTGTTACCCAGAGAAAAACAGAGCGAAGCAGAGAGGCTGTCCCCAGCGAGTCCTGTGAGCGTCTACCAGTCTGGTCAGGTATTTGGCAGGATTGGCCCTGTACTTCAAGCAATGGTTCCTCTTTCTTTCTTTCTTTCTTTCTTTCTTTCTTTCTTTCTTTCTTTCTTTCTTTCTTTCTTTCTTTCTTTCTTTCTTTCCTTCTTTCCTTCTTTCTTTCTTTTTTTTCTGAAGTGGTTTCTCAATGACACTTTTGTTTTTTAATTCCATGATAGCCTGTCATCCACCCATAAATGCCCACAGCTAGCTCTGTCACCATTTTTGGTTTGCAGATTATGTGCTTTATGAGACAAAACATAGCAACACAAATATTTAAATTGCTCCCACATTTTACAACCTCAACTGCTGTATTTTATATAAAGGTCACACAATGAATATTGTCACTGATGCAGTTGGATGTCCCCTGAGGACTCCTGCTGGGGGAAATCAGGAATGGAGCAGTTTGAGAAGCCAAAATCACATGCTGAGAAAGGTAGGCAAAAGAAGGATCCTCCCAGGGGTTAAATTTCCATTCTTGTTTCCATAATGGAAACCATCAAAGGAAAATGGGGCTTTAAAAAAATTACTCATTTGGGAAGTTTGATTTGCAATATTATTTGCAAGTGGTATGTATTTAAAAGACCTATAATACAACTTTAGTTACTTAGGGAAAGAGGAACTTGTATGAGCAACTTGAAAATAGTTTACAGATATTACTATGTGGTAAAATACGTTTGTTTACTTTGTTTTACTTACTTTGGTTTCTATTTACCATGTGACTGTGGGTTTTATTTTTAAAATATAGCAAGACTTGCTTGATGTCCCCCAAATTTATCTCTGATCATCGGCATTCAATGCCAGGGCCTCTTGCCATGTGCACCATGCGTAGTACTTCAGGCCAGAGAAGATGCTCTGCTTTGTGGAGTGGAGCTACTCCTGCTAAAACAGTGCTCAGCTTTCTGGCTACCTTCACGCTTCCTTCTTCACTGTATACTAACACAGCAAAGTCTAGCACATGTGTAAGGATGCGTCAGTGAGGAGAACATGAATAGCAAGGAGAAGATTTTAATTAAATGGGCTGATTTTTGAAGGCAAACTTGAAACTTGCATGTTTCAGGGTGATGTTTGCACCCAAACATACTTTCTAGGCCAATTCCTGGTTCTTACTCTTTTTGCTGGTAGTTTTGATACTTTTAATAGAAAGTACACAATTTGTCTAGAAACTGACCTATCTTTTCATGTGAATAAATTATTCATATGTGTCCATATGTAATGTCTGAATGATACACAAAAGATCATAATTGGATTTATTTTGCTAATAAATAATCCCATAACTGTGCATGCTTCTCATTTTGCCCTGGAACTCTCCCAGATTTCTCATGCATGTTACCTAGTTTGGCACCCGAGAAAACCATTGTATGAGTGCCGTTATTGTATCGTTAGTCCAGCTTCAAGTTGACGATATTAGCACAAACTTTTTTGTTTCGTGTAAAGTCTCTTTAAAATGATTCCAACATAATCCACGAGTGCACAAAAACTATAAATAAACTTGACATACTTAGAAAATGTTAAGTACTTGTAATATATCATTATACTTTCCACAACTGACTAAAAACTTTAGCTAATTAATTAGAGTTTAACAATGTGTTAATGACTTAATAACTGCTAAGTCCAGTGTGGAAGATTTGGGGAGTAATTAAAGCTGGATAGCTGACAAAAAAAAATGCTCTCAAACCAAAGAATATAAATTATTAAGTTTATCATGAGTGTTTATTTGGCCATTCAAAAGTCTTTTTTACATGAGAATTTTAAAGTTTGCAATATTTCTGAATTTTTAACCATGTACTACATCACCACTAAATTAGTAGAATAAAAGTAGCTATTACTGTTGAATACTAACTATGGTCTAAGCAATGTGCTTACCTTCCTGGCTATGATTTTATTTAATACTGAAAAATCATGAAGACAATACCATGGTTGCCATCTGACCAAATAGGGCTGAGCTCAAGAAACTTGGCTGAGGTTACACACATAGCCTCCATTCCAAAAGCCATCTCATCCTCTGACCACATTCATTCTTCCCTCCCCAGCAGGAGTCTTTATGTCTTTTAATGAGAAATGAAAACAAATTAAACCAGAAGAAAATTCTGAATGTGCTGTATTTTAAACATATTTTAGTGCAATCCTCAGGAGTCAATATTAATAAACACTGATTGATTATTGGTAATAATGAACATATGAATCCACTTTTTTAAAAGGTAGAAAATACATTAATCATGCCACTTTAACATTAAACATTCTGACTAAATCACCTGCAAGGAGATAAAAGAGTTCTTTACCAAAGTCTATTAAGTTTGGAAGTTACGTTCACCGTAAAGAAGAACATCCCAGGACAAAGATCAGTTGGAGAACTGGTTGTTTTTAATGACACATAACTTTCAGAAGAATAACCCTGATTCCATTTGCGGCATTAAAAGGACTTTGTGATTTTTCAGGGAGAAAGAGCTTAGTAAAAATCAGCGACTTTTTGTTGTTAAGATTTTGAGTTGTTGTAAACAACCTACTGAAGGAGAGTTGAAGCTGCAAATAATATATTAATTTAGTGCCGCTACAGCTTTGCTTTACCAATAGACACTTTCAGAAGTGTGTTAACTTATTTCCAATAGATCCACATAATCAACATCTATAGTTCTCAATTCCTGAATAAATCTTCCAATGCAAAATGAATTTTGAGTCCTAATGAGTTACACATACAAAAGATAGCCAGTTTAATCATAGACGAGTTGTGACCTTTACAAATAGCATTAAGGTTTCCTAACTCATGAAATTTTCTTTATATGTTGGCCGAATCTTAAGGAATCTTCGAAAAGATAAAGCTTTACCTTTTGAGGAAGCCGTTACCATCTCCCACTGATCAAAGAAAGTTTGACCATGACTTTGCTGTCTCCACTTCCTTTCATGGGGTTCACAATATTGTTCGGAACCAGAGCAAAATCCGAAAGGCAGTCTGGTTAGCCGTGGTGCTGGGCTCAGCCTCACTCTTGGTGTGGCAGATCTACAGTCGCTTGGTCAACTACTTCACGTGGCCCACCACCACAGCTATTGACGTGCAGTACGTGGAAAATATCGAGTTTCCTGCTGTGACATTCTGCAATTTGAACAGGTAAAATTTACTCTTAATAATAATTAGTCTTTATTGCTCTGCTAGTGTAACATTAACTGGATTGTTGTCAGAGTTTTCTTATGCAGTATTTCACATATCTAAACCCTTTGAGCTTCTTAAATTGTACATAAAGGCACACATTTAGGGTAGTAAAAGAGTTTATTAATTTTTTTCATGTACTTACTATTTCATTGCTTTCCTAATTATATGCTAAGTAAATGCCAAACTGGATGACTAAGTGAATAAACAAGTATTGATGCCTGTACTTTAAAAATGTATTAATTACAAAAAAGAGAAACAATCACAATGCAGCATATTCATACAATACAATAAAGATATATGCAAGGTCTTCAAAAACACAGAGATTAGAGTAACAGTCTGTATTAATGACTTTTCTGAAAAATAATACTCGATACCTACAATGTAAAGGAGGAAAGGTTTATTTTAGCTTAAGGCTTCAGAGGGTTTGGTTCATGGTTGGCTGTCTGCAAGGCAAGAACATCATGGAGGAAGGGCATAGCATGACTTCATGCTAACAGAGAAGCAGAGTACAGGGAAAGTGCATCAGAGAGGAAGGGGCCAGGAACCACACATAGTCTTGAAGGTCGTATCTCCCACACAGATTCACCCACAAGTGTACCTTCTTAGCAACCAAGATTAACTGTCACACAGTCCTCATGTGAGACTGAAGTCTGGGTATTAAAGATGACTCAAACTTCCTAGGTAGAAATGAAAAAGATTTGGAAGAGGGAAGTACCATGCGAACCCATAAAGATACAAAATTCTTGGTGTACATAAGATGAGATATTTAATGTACTGGAAGGCGAACTCCTAGATAACTTCATGGGGCACTGTGCTTAGAAAACTTATGTTTTACTTATTTCCCTGCTGCCATTCTGAGTCCTTGTCTGCACCTCATTGCAGAAAACTGTAATTCACTGTGCAGCAACTCTGCATTGAAGAGAGCAGCTTTCTCCACATGTAGTGTTGTAACTCACACGCACAATGGTGTAACGTCCTACCATGAAACTGGAAAGATACTGATAAGACTGTTCCTGCAGGACCCACCACTCATCAGTTATTTGACCAATGACAAGTAAATTTTCTTAGCTTCAATTTCTACATTTTTAAAATGAGTTACATTATTTACTTTACGTATTTGCCCTTATATCAGATGAGGCCATAGGTGCACCATTTTGTTTTATTTCTTTGGTAATTATACAACCATTGTTTAATAAATTTGACATATTACATCATATTTGTGTAACTATTATTTCAAGAACTCAAGATACGTATCAAGGTCTCAAATAGTAAAAATATACCCTGCCCCCATGAAAAAATTGTCTCTCACTAATGTAAATGGCATGTATTCTAATGAAGCACAGATTGGTTGAGATACCCTTCATTAAAAGAAAATGTGGACAGTACTTTCAGAAAGGACAGTGTGAAGCCATCCACTGACTCTTTCCCCATGGAAACAACCATAAGTAGTGAAAATTATTTTTAAAAGCAGTCATTTAAAGTATTTGGAAATTGTCCTAAGGGAGTGTGGCAAATGAAATATTTATTCAAGAATATTCACCAAATCTTAGTAACAACAGTGAAAGTCTGTGCAACTCAATCCATAAACCTCTTCCACTCTCCCCTTTACTGCTTCTGTCTGACGAGAACTGCAATCCTGACTTGGCCAAGAAAGAAAAAGTTCTGTGTCTCTCAGCTCCCAGGCAAGGCCTACAATGTGCCATGGGGATGCAGACTCACAGTATGGCTCACAATCCAGATCCAGCGTGCAGACGCTAAATTCCAAGTGAGTGCAGCTATGGGGCTGGGCTGCCCTTCCTCCAAGTCACTCCTATTTGTGTGGTGGAAGCTGCACCCAGGGATGACAGATGGAGAACACCTGGCCTGTTTGCGGGGTACAGGTTCCACATTGAGAGGGCCAACCAGAATCAGAAATCCCTACGCCAACTTGTCAAGAATGAGGGGCTGGCCACAAAAAAGAGAAGTTCAAAATCCTTAATAAGGGAAGTGATTTGGGTTACAATAGAACAGGAGAACGTTCAAACTTAAGGACAAACTAAAACCATATATATACAGTAACAACAAGCTAATTCACAGTTTGCCGGTGAAAATCTGAGAAAGAGATAAGAAAGAAGAAACTTTCTACGGTTGGAACAACTCTCAAAGACTGACCACAAAATTTGTTCCTGCAAATGTAGTTAGATGAGACTGCGGAGCAATTTGTATCACAGGACATCATTAAAAGCTATAGACCCAGGTTGCTCGAAGGCCGCCTTGCGTCTGGGTGTGATGCCTGCAGAGGCAGACAGCTTAACACGTAGGAAGACAGGTCAGCCAGCTAGAGGAGCAGGCATCAAAAGATGATTCTGTGAGCAAGGTTGTGCACTTCGTGTGTGACATCAGAGGCATCACACTATGAGAGGAGGTAAGGTTTGCCAGAAATGTCAATCCAGTTACTAAGAAAATAAAAAAGCAAAGTAAATCCACGGTGGGGGAAGACTAGTGAAATGGATGGAATAGTGGCTCCTCAAAATCAGTGGTTCCTTTATCTTGGATTTAACCTGTTTGAAACTTGGGTAATTACAGACATAACTAGTGAAGTTAGAGTGAGATTATACTGCGTTACATGAACCTCTAAATCCAAACATTGGGGTCCTTAGAAGGTGAAGAGAGGATGCACAGAGATAAAAGGGAAAAGGCTGTGGGCAACAGGAGCAGAGAGTGCACTCATCCTGCCACAAGCCAGTAACCCTTTAGGGCCACCGAAATATGTAAAAAAATAAATAATAAGCTTCCCCACACCATGGAGAGGGAGAAGGTCCTTGCCAGCACCTTGATATCAGACTTCTGACCTATTGCAATGTGAGAGATTAAATTTGTATTGTTTTAAGCCAAATTTGTGGTAATTTTATTGCAGCTCTAAGAAATTACAATTGATATCCATATACCATATGTCATCTAAAATGTCAAGTGTTTTTTCTTTTCTTTTCTTTTCTTTTTTTTTTTTCTTTTTTTTTGGTACCGGGTATTGAACTCACGACCTCACGCTTGCCAGGCAGGCACTTATGCCACCAAGCTAAATTCCTGGCCCTAAAATGTCAAGTTTTTAAGCAAAAAAATTAAGAGACATAAAAAAGAGATGGGAATTTTCCTTCATACATAAAGGACAAAAGCAGGCAGTAGAAACAGCTTGGCAATGGTGTTAGAATTAACACACAAAGATAGCAAAGCCACTATTGCATTTATTTGTTTAAGACTTAAGTAAATTATGCTTAAAGAAGTAAAGTAAGCTATAATGACAATATTTCATGGAATAAAGAAGAGCAATAAGGACAAAAATTTTACAGAACTAAATAGACACCTGGAGTTTAAAGGTAGAGTGAAAGAAATGAAAAATTCTCCAGAGGTGCACAACTGTGGATTTGAGCTAGTTGAAGAAAGAATTGGTAAACTTGAAGACATGTTAGAGTGCATGGGACCTGGAAAACAGGCAGAAAAATGAATGAAGGAAAAGGAACAGAACCTGAAACAAATGTGATCCAACATTTGACATAAGAAAAAGCATAACATGAGAAAAAGAGGGAGTATCGGGGAAGGGAGAAAGTCACAAAACACAAAAAGACACACATAAAAGTAACAGCCAAGGACACTTCCAATTTGGAGAAAAGCATTAATCCGCATCCAAAAGGCTCAGCAAACGTCTAGCAAGATAAACACAAAGATATGTGCAACCGAAACATCCTACTGGGAAAGGTGCAAGGTAAAAAGAAAATCTTTTTTTTTTCCGGCACTGGGGATTGAACTCACAACCTTACCCTTGCCAGGCAGGCGCTTAGACCACTGAGCTAGATCCCCAGCCCTGATTTTGAGACAGGGTCTCACTGTGCCGTTCAGGCTGGCCTTGAGCTCACTTTGTAGCCCAGGCTGGTCTCGAACTCACAGCAATTCGCCTGTCTCAGCCTCCTGAGTGCTGGGATTACAGGCGTGAGCCACCACGCCCGGCTTAAAAAGAAAATCTTGAAAGCAGTAAGAGAACACTAATTGGTCACATATAAGGAAGTCCAACAAAAGTGACAGGTGATTTCTCATTATAAACATTTCCATTAACTTGAGATTAGGAAATGGAAAATGTGTGCTGAGGGTAGTGTTTCACACACTCACTTCTGTTGAACTGTCTCACCAGCAGGGAATTGATATCTGATATAAAAACTTCCCCAAGGAATTTAGAGTCATTAAGAAGGATATACTTTCTGCAGTACGTACTGGGGCCCCATTTACTGTCTGCTTGGGTCAGAGATGATCATTTTCTAACACTGCCCTCCACTATATGACAAAATCATTTTCAGTAATATTCATGAGCTTGAACAAGTGACAGTAGTGGCTTATATACTTTTGTTGCAATATCAATGTCAAAAATGAAAATAAATATTACAGTACAAAAATAAAAAGGCAATGGATTAGTACTTTTGAATGCTAACTTTTTTTAAAAGAACATATTTTAAATCTGTTTCAGTAATTAATAATAGCATTGTTTTTCCATTTTTTAGCCCTTTTGTAAACTTGCCAATTATCTTGTCAACATTTACCCTCATTTAATATATTAATGTTCAAAAAATAGCCCAGCCAACTTTTTCAATTTAACTTCACTCAGAGTTTATTAAATTTATTTTATTTTATTTTTGAAAGTGCCTTTACATAAAGCAATGGCTATACAAAAATGGGACTTAAACTCATAAGGATACATTTGGCAAAGATTCCTGAGACTTAAACTTCACAATAAATTCCATAAATTGCAATATTTTTGATACTTTTAAAAATTTGGAATAAATTCTAGTGGCTTCCAAATATCTCTGTTGAAATTTTCCACTAAAATAGCTTCATCATAGAACTCATTATAAATTTCCATTACATTTGGCTAAAACTTCTGAAATCTGTTTTCTTCTACTAAAACCATAGATAAAGGATGCGATACTGAGCACTGGTGTTAATTAACCCATTATTTTTGATCAAGTAACTCAAGTTCTCTCTCTTCATCTTTATAATCACTGTTCTTTTTTATTTCACATTCTTGTAAATGCAGTATATACAAGTGTGTGTTTGTGTGTGAAAGGATTCTTACTGGAAGGTAAACTCACAACTCATACAAATATAAAATAAATGTATGAAAAATTTTGCCAATTAATGTGAGACTTGGGAAGATGTTGAAATTGGCTCACAAGCAAATCTTCAGATACTCTTACCCATTTTCATATCTATAAAAATTACCTGTAAAACATGCATTTCTTGTTAATACATATAGATCTACATATCCACACTGTTTTGACAGGACTCAAAAAAAGGTGAGTCAGGCATCAACTTGGACATTAGACAAAAAATGATATTTGGGCACATAATTTGGAAAAGTGCATTTGGAACCATTAATATACATAAGAGGACAGGCTTAGTAAACCTAAAATTAAAAAGTACAGTTGTTAAATTGTCTAAACAAAGCTATACATTTTTATTATCATTTTCTCTTACTAGGATGTGGAAGGGTAACTCGGGTTTAGAAGTTTGAATTGAAGTTGAAAATAAACCACACAAAACAATTTGGTTTTATGACATATAATATGTCTCAAAAATTTCATTTACTTGTTTCTAGTTTTGTTGGACTTCATTTGTTAAATTTAATTTATCTATCTAAAAAAATTTAATTTATTGAAATTACCTTCACGCACTCCACCATTATTAGCATAATAAAAACGTTTTGAAAGAATATTTAAAGATGCCATCTTTTTAACATTTTTATCTATTTTATTATTACCCACCTCCTACGATTGTGACAATTCTTTCATTTTTCTGCATAATCACTTTGGAAAGAATACAGTGAGCCTTGTGTGAACCTTGTCCTGTGCAAGATTCCAAATTCGCAGGATTTTGGCACAAATCCTTGAGATCCTGTCAGTCAGCCCAAGTAGAGACTTGAGGTAACTCACAAGCCCACTCCTCCTAGAGTCAGCAAGCTGCTTTGCCTCACATCTATGGTGATTATAAACTGTTCACTCTAGACAGGATCACCAGGAAGGGTCTTGATGAAGAAAAGCAAGGCTGTCAAACACACACTGGTTAGAAAAATGCCACCATGAGAGAGGCTGAACAGCACGGCAGCATAAAGAAGTCAAAGCAGGTTATTTCCAGGGCTTTAGGACCCGGGTTGGCCTTGTGAGGAACGCTGCTGGTGAAAGGACACATTGAATTGGACCCTTGACATGAAACAGTTTCTCAGCTCTCAGCTGCTACATGTAGGCTAGGGATTTTTTTTTCTTTCTGTGGTTTGGTTTGGTTTGGTTTGGTTTGGTTTGGTTTGGTTTTCTGTATTCCTTACCTTAACTGGCTAAGAGCTGAAAATGGCTTGTCCCTGTGTACAAAACATCATATGAAGAAAAGTGAAAATAGGACCAGGACATAACCACGGTGAGTTACCACCTGACTCCAGGTGGGCTGGTTATTATCAAAAGACGAATAACAACAACGCTGAGAAGGGTGGGAAGAAAAGGGAACTTTTGCCGTTGTTGGTGGGAATGTGAATGAGTACTCCCATTACGGAAAACCAATGTAGAGAGCCTCCAATGTGTTAAAAATAGAACTGCCACATGATCCAGCAATCGTACTGTGTGATTGTTACCCAAGAGAAATATAATCATTTTGCTGAAGAAACATCTGCATTTCTGTACTCATTGCAGCACTAGTCACAAGTGGCAAGGAAGGGAATCAGTTTCAAATGACCATCAGCTGAAGAGTGGGTTAAAAAAGCATAGTACACATATGTAATGGATACTGGTCATCTGCAAAAAGAATGAAATCCTGTCATTTGCAGCAACATGGATGGAACTGGAGGTCATTATGTTAAGTGCAATAAACCAAGCATGAAAAACAAGGGCCACATGATCTCACTCATGTGGCATCTGGAATAGTTGATCTCACGGAAGCTGAAATTAGAACAGCATGTGTGGAGAGTAAGGAAGATTCAGAGATGAGGAGAGGTTGACCAACGGGCACTCCGTTCCTGTTAGGAACAAAGACTTCTGCTGTGCTGTTGTACAGCTGAGTGACAAAAGATAAAACTAATGTGTTGTATGTAAATATTCTGAATGTTTCACCATCAAGAAATGAAAAATGTTTGAGGAAATAGGTATGTTAAATTGGAAAGCATCACATGTAACCTGATTAGAATGCACAATTTTCACGTACCGCCTTGAATAAATTTACTCAAAAACTTTGAAAAAAAGGAAACAAAAATAATTTAGGGCATAAAGAAGATACAGGAAGGACACTAAAATCACATACAACATGACCCCGTACACCTACCAAGTGTAAAACCACATATGCTGGTCTAGGCTTTCTAGCACTCGCTTTGAAGAGGGGAAACCTGTTCAGTTTTAAAATTTGTAGCATCCAAAATATGAAAGTAGCAATGACATTTTTTTTTTTTGCGGCACCGGGGATTGAACTCACAACCTTGCACTTGCTGGGCAGGTGCTTAGACCACTGAGCTAGATCCCCAGCCCTGGCATTTTTGAGACAGGGTCTCACTATGCCGTTCAGGCTGGCCTTGAGCTCACTTTGTAGCCCAGGCTGGTCTCAAACTCACAACGATCCTCCTGTCTCCACCTCCCGAGTGCTGGGATTACAGGCGTGAGCCACCACTCCTGGCTTGCAATCACATTTTGAAATAAATGTAAGGCGTGCAAATAACGAACAATATGCAATACAACATACAAACTGCTTAGCAAAATAGGAAAATTACAGAACAATAGCTAGGTTAAATAGATCATTTCTGGTTTGATTGCCAGGGAAACTCTTTGAGAATGATACGTTTATTTAACTAATACTTAACTAGCCCTACTATATTTCAAGCGCTTTTCTGAACATTTTCAGGAGAAATAATTTATAACATTCTGAGGTCGGTTATAGCAGCATAAACCCATTTTACAACTGAGGAAGCTCAGTGGCAAGGAGGTGAAGAAGCCAGGCAAGTGATATCACTATTTTGCTGTAGCAACCAGGGCTCGGAAAAGAAGCAGAGCTACCTTGCTTATCATAGAATAAGGGGGCTGTGTTGGGGATGCGGCCCTGCCTGGTCATATGGCTGGGTTAAGTAGTTCTTGTGAGTCCAGTGCCTCTGTTCCTGTGGCTGGGTCCAAAGTCAGTATTTTTCAGTACCTTCGGTAGGAAGGAACAACGCACGTGCAATAGGAGAGACACACAGAAAATGGAAATGCATGTCTCCTTATCGCTGGCTCTGATTGTGATGGTGCAGTTACCTGTAGGATCAGTAGACACCTCCACCAAGTTGCATTCTCTCTCCCCAGATCCAGAATTTGAAGAAGCTGAAAGAGATCGGAGTCATAGAAGACCTGTGCCCCTAGCTGCTGCACCATTACAACACACTGAATCAGCAGATCAAGACTCATACTCTGGGGCTCCTGCCCCGTGATGAACATCACTGCGAGCAGATGCATACGAGGAAGGGAATTCTGGAACACAAAGTCCCAGTTTAGCGGAGCACACGTAGAGCAAATCAGTGACAACTGCAGAGCTGGGATTTGGACCCAGGAACCTGGTGTCTAAGTGGTGTGCTCAATAACTACTCTTTTCCACTTCCTCCTTACGAGGAAGAATAGGGTCCCAAAGATTTGTTAAGGTTCAACCAGACCAAGATGTAGGAGATATATGAGGTAAACCAGAATGTGTGCACAAATACAAAATAAATTGCACAATGCCTTAAAGACCTTTCAGAAATCCTGTTATTTCTTATCTCCTAGAAATGAGGACAATGTAGAAAATATGAAAAAACTGATAGAGTCCAGATGTCTGGTTTCTTCTGGATAATTATAAGCTTTTGTTATTCTAACTATTGCTTTTATTCTTCCTAATAGGTTCAAAACAGATGCTGTAGCCAGATTTGGCATCATTTTCTACTTGTGGAGTGTTGTATCCAAGGTTTTCCGTGCTCAGGAAATCAATGCCAATTTCACAGGCGCTCAACAGGCTATTGATTTTGTTGCAACTCACCAAAACTTCAGCATCACAGAATTTGTAAAGAACAATGGGTTTTTTATCAATAGAAGCACCTTGTTGGCATGTGATTTTTTCGGAATGCAGTGTGGCCCAGAGGTAATAATCTGACATTTCTCCAAATATAATCAAGACAATATGTTACTTTTTTGTACTGGTCCACATTGAGGTCATTTCCACTGGGGAATCAGTCTACATTTACTCAACTATTGTATTTCATTAGCTCTGTTTTGTGATAACTGATATTATAATATTAGGAGATACGGAGTATACATGAGAAACTTTCTACTTTGAATAGCTAGATAAGGAAATATAGAGAACAGAAATTTTCATGGCTCTTCTTGGATCACAGTTCTTCCAAAAGAAAAACAACTTCCCACAGCAAAATATTTTATTTCTTCTCATTTGTCAACAATTTTCTCCAGATAGCATTTCTATCATCTTTAAGCAGCCATCATTCTGTTTCTATGTTTGTAGCATTGTAGGAGGGGTGACAGAAAGTGAGAGGGCCCCAGTATCAAGCTGTTAGAATTATTTGCCATGTGCATGGTATACGTTATATATTACGTATTCATTCATAGCACATAAAACTTCATTTTTATTAGTTATGTAATTAATCTATATTTAAGACAGAATGTGGAATATCCAGAATCTTAATTAAGAGATTTGTAGGCAATCTGAATCTCATATTTCCTGTATCAGCAATTCGGTAACCTACATTGCTAAATGATTGTAACTAAACTTTACCAGTTAATGATTCTGGGGTGCAATCCTTATCCTTTCAGGTGTCTTCATTAGTGCACAAAAAATGTCTGAAAGACAAGACAGAAATGGGCTAAACTCCTAATTCAGAAGAGAAGCTTTTCTATCTCCTTGTTGTTTATTTACCAATATTTTTAAACTCAACACCAGAAATTTTGTGTTAGAGGCTACATTTTAAGTTCTGTATTATAGAAACCCAATGCTAGTAAGATGAAAAGTAAAATAAATTAATTGGTTTAATGAAAATGACAATTCTAACTGTGGAAATGACTTTAAAAGATTCTACACTGAAGACCTCCAAGAATATCATTGTGCTTCTGTCTTTGTTTCCATCTCATAACTCTGGCTGGCCTTTCCCACACAGAGACAAAATGGTTGTCAGCAAACCTGTGTTTGTCTTATCATTGGTTAACACTCCAATGCCCACCTAATGATTCTGTGGAAGCCTGACTAGAAATCTCAGATAATTATCAGTTTTTATGACCAAATCACTGAGGCCACAGGTGGGTTAGGGAGGGAGAGATCAGCCCAGATTACACCCCCTGCTCACCTCCGTGGTGGACGGAGGCTGCTGGCAGAGGAGGGTCAAGGGCAGAGTCATGGGTATTCCTCAAATAAAAGATGGTGGAGCAGTTCTCCATGGGCAAAGATGTGCTCTCATAAATCCTTAGTAAAGCATAAAACAAGTAATTTCAAAAATGTAAAATCATGTCCAATTATATTTGAAAACATCTCCTTTAAAGAATCATGTTCAGATTGAAAGGCTCAATTAAAAAGGAATAAAATCTAGCATTGAATATACATATAACTCACGAGACTGTCTATTCTCATTGATATTTTTACATTCTTGTTTAGAGATATGTGGTTTTTTTAAATGTTATAGAAATTTAATCTTTAGAAGTGAGGAAAATACTATACTAATTTTGTTTTATTTGGCTTCCTTTCATGTTGGAGGATTTTAAACATATCTTCACTGAATACGGAAACTGTTTTACTTTTAATCACGGTGAAAATATCCAAGGAAAGAAGAAAGTCAGCGTGTCCGGAAGAGGCTTAAACTTGGTCTTCGATGTCCACCAGGTATCAGATTTTGTTGAACATAGCCAGGGTTCAAACTATCACGAAGAGGCAGGATTTCAAAAACAAAACAAAACAGAATAATTCCTTCTGTCAGATAGATCCAATCAATTGGTTATTACTTGTTTTTGTCACTTTATCCCAGTGTCCTCTGAACTCTACATCACTACCAATTTAGATATTTAAAAAGTGGCACTTTCAGACATAACCTGGAGTTCTTAGCTGTACCATAGACTTCTATTATCTGATTCCAAGAATTGTTCATGCCAGAAAATAAGGAAATCAGACTTCTAAGTTGTAATATATATAGTTACTTAAGATGACTCTATGTGCTTAATATTAGTAGGATTTTCATGTAAATAAGGCAATATATTTTAGAAAGAAATTATCTACATATTCGATAAATAGTAGAAAATATATCATGAAAGATGTTGTAAAAATAATTTCAATGTAACGAATGATATATAAATGGGCTTTTTTCAAGCCTAGCTTTCAAAAAGTTATCATTGGCCTAAGAAATTCTGGGAGACTGGTGTTCAGACACCCATGAAAATCAGCGGCAGTATCAATGGTGCAGGCTGAGCGCACCCTGCAAGTCAACGCTCACTTCCTGTCCGGAATAAACACTTGGAGAGGTGATATCCGTTGCCACGGATTGATAAATGAGGGTTCTGCAATGCTGCTAGATTAAGCATAAAAAAAAAAGAAAAAAAAAGCACGGACAGAGATGGTAAATAAACACTGAATCTTACCAAACCTCCTTCTCTTCTGCTCTACATGAATAAGACATTGGTTATTTTAAAAAAATTTCTGTTAAGGTGCTTTTCGTAACTTCCTCCTATATCCTATTCCAGATATTTTCTTTATTTCCAAACACAATGTCCACTCAAATGCCTTTACCTACCTATATTTGTGTAAGGTGCATGTGTGTGTATTTACTAATGTTTACAAGTCTTCCAAATATTATCCCTATGGTAATATCATAATATTGGGTTACTATATGGTCAGTTATGAATTTCACAAGCTAGAATTTCCAAATATTTTTATGATGTCATTAAAATCTACAAATTTAGTGCAGTATCACATAAATGAATAACACCGTGATAGTCCCCTAGCATAGGAATGTATTTTGTGGGAATTATAATAGCCCGTGAGGAGCAGGATTCTGGGTTACAAGTGAAACATGAAGCATGTTTATTAAAGGTAATCATACAAGCAGTTGACCCATTTACTGAAAAATCAGTATATTCTCAAGTCCATTCCTGCTCCTTTTAGCCTGAAATTACAACTCAATTGTAAGTCTCAAATTTCTCCATCTCACATAGGGTTTATATCAAAGAAGTACTGGTGTTAAAAAAATTATTTAAGTCTTTACTCGTATGAAAATAAATCTGAATTTTAAATCAGGTCTCGGACTTTAATTGCAAAGTGAGGACAGCCAAGTGAGTCTCTCAAGTGCACGGAACGCAGAGAGCAGCCCGGGAGCGGGCGACTGAACACACCCCGGCAGGGCAGACCAGGGAAGCGGGGATGGTCCACCGGGGTCCCAGGGGCGCCCCGCGCTTCCATGGTGAAGGTGACCTGGGGGACTCTTGGGGCCTGAGCTGTGACTCGACCGCCAAAGTATGTTTTTGATGTTTCATTTTCACACCTTTCACCTAAAAAGAGCTTGAATCCTAATAACAAATAATTGACCTTAGGGAGATTCAATGCCAGCATGAGGCGACAAGACGAAATCCTAAACTGGAGCGGCACGGGTGTCATTGATTTGTTTCTCCAACGCGTGCTTTCTGTTTCAGGAGAAATTCACGGACAGCCCCGCCCTGGGTTTTGCGGACGCAGGGATCGTCTTTGCGATCCACCCGCCTAAAAGGGAGCCGCGGTTCGACGGCTTAGGCTTGTCCTCGCCCGTGGGGATGCACGCCAGGGTGACAATCCGCCAGCTGAAGGTGAGCGCGGGGAGCGGTGGGTGTGGGGATCAGCGGCGCGGTGAGTGCTTCAAAGGCGCACGTAATACCGTTTTACTGGAAACTGCTCTCTTTCCTGCCTTGGAACCTTTGGGGAAAGTATCCGAATTTCACTTCAGGTTCTCTTCCTTTGTCTAGCAGCAGTGAATTTGCGTATCCAGCTGGGACGCCTCGCAGATCCTAGGCAGCCCAAGTTTCTCTGGGAAGCAAAGGCTCACAGGGCGGGGAGCACCGTGGGGATGGGAAGGAGGGAGTGGGGGGGGGGCTCCAGTCTTGGGGCTGGGCCTGCCTGGTGTGTCCAGCTGCTTGCCCCCTACATTTCTTAAATCGCCTCCCCTCCCGGAATAGTGAAGGAGTGAATGGTGGTCATAGCTCTCTTTCACAGTTGTTGCATGAATCTTAAGTAACATAAAAACGACATTCACTCTGTTGTGTAGTGCAGAGTCGGTATCCAACAAAGAATTTTTTTTATAATATTGCCTGCTATTTCATAGGTAGCGTTGATACGCTAAAATGACATTTACATGAATGATTTTTTTGCCTTATATGAGTTCATTTTTAAAATTATTAGTTCGACCTTATGGATTAGCATTGGGGATAAATGTTAAAAGATCACTGCTATACTTCAGGGATTTTTAGGTTCAGAGAGTGGGCACAGCTGGCGAACACAGTCAATTTTAAAGCATCAGAGAGCTTGCGGGAAAAGTATATATATATATATAAATAATTGGTCTCTCAGGTGGAAAACAGGCAGATTGAGTGCGAGAAATCTGAACGCGGTGTTTATTTTAATCTTAAGACAGTTCACCAAGAATATCCCTGGGGAGAGTGCAACCCTAAAATCCGGCTGCGGGATTTCAGCAGCTACAGCACTCACGGCTGCCTGAAGGAGTGCAAAGCCCAGCACATAGAAAAGCAGTGTGGATGTTTGCCTTTCATGCTCCCAGGTAACCAAAGAACGGCCCTTTCCACTTAATTATGTCTAGTTACTTTGGAGCGAAGCAAATGAATGTCATTAAATGGTTTTTCATTCTTATGAAATCCTACTTGTCAAATGTCTCAATTGATAATTTTTTAAAACAAGTTTATTGGTGCATTTTAAGTGTACATAATGGTCATATTCATTATAGGGAATTTGTAGCTGTACATATAATTTGATTCTTTTTTCCCCCGTTCCTCTCCCCTCCCTTCAGCCTCTCTTCACCTCCTTATTTATGAAAGCTTCATTTCCATTTTATCCTTCTTTCCTCATCATTTTTTTTCTTTTCCCTTCCTTCCTTTCTCAACTGATAATTGGAAAATTTGAAATCTCAGCATCACAGCAGAAACTTGTGGGGGAGAAAATTGTGCCATGCGTGCAGGTCCTCTGTTCTTATTTCTAAAGGTAAAATCAGATGCCCTCGAACACTGAAAGATGCACATTGAGGTTTTTAAACATTACTTACTTACTTTTAATTTATTATTCCGTTGAGATTGGGTCTGGCAGATGCCAAACTCCTAGGCCCACGCAGTTCTCCTGTCTCAGCCTCCTCAGTAGCTGAGGCTCTGGGTGTGGGACTACACCCAACTCCAGGGCTTTTTTATTCTGAAAGAAAAGTTAGGTCACCTGTCAGTTCCTGCTCATCCATCCTGAAGCTCTCACTGCTAGGAAAGTCATTTTTGTGACTGTGATGGCCACGCGAAACCTCCCTTGTATACATCTGAGAACCTCTCCAGAAGGCGGGAGGGGGGAACAGGCTTGAAGGAGTTGGTGGGGCAGAGGGGGACCTGACCAAGGGGCACATCTCAGAGTCTCCATTTCTCACGCAGGTGACTTCCCCTCCCTGTACTTGACCCTCCTGATTGGGCTGTCACAAGTGCTTACGAAGTCTGTAAATGGTTTAAAATTCCGAGGACAGAATGCAACCCATGTCAGTGTTGAACAGTTTTATTCAAGTTGCCTTCCTACCCCACCCACAGGTTATCTACAGAGAAGTGTAGACGCCCCAGCTAAAATCGGTTTGCCGTTTGCCACTGTGGTCTCAGTACCCTGTCCTCTCCCTCTCTTCCTCATAGAGGCACAAAGCTTCACATGTATCTTAATGCCACTTCTCCCCTGATAACCACGCGTCTACCTGGCAAAACATCTCTCAGGAATTTTGAATCGTCATTTCCTTCTTTCAAGAATGGAGAGGACTGCTCTCTGGTCGCTGAATTCTATGAGACTGCGGGCGGACAGCTCTGATTTGCTGTTCTGAGTCATACTGGCAGAGTTACTGGGAATAAGTCTGAATAGAATCATGCAGCAGAAGGTTTATAACTTAAAAGTTTATTATTTTTATAAAATACAAATTAAATAATTACTGTGGGGGAGAAACCAAGGCAGATGCTGTATAAAACACACAGGTGACTTTGACGTAAACTTACAGATGTATTCAGTGCCTTCATCTCTATTATCTTCTTTGGGTAGAAACTCTAAAATCTCTCTCTAAGTGTGCATACATGAAGTGGGTGAGACCTACAGGCATACAATGAGTTATCCAAAGTAACTCGGACACCAATTTGAAGAAGCAAGTCCACAAATCAGATTTTTAGATATGGATCAGTCCTAAAACTTCATTACCTTTTATAATGGAAGAAATAGTAATAGTAAAGAAGTAAGATCCACCTTGGAAAAATGCTACTGGAGACAAGCACTTCTTCTGTTTTTCACTTTTTACAGTTCCTTCACAAGAAACACTTTCTTGCAGGCATTCACACATTGTCCACAAATCCTAAGTGGGCAGTCTCCTTTGGTTGTCTACAGGATTACTGACTACCCATGGAGATTAACTGCAGGAGCCACTTGAGTTACAGCAGTAGACTAATACTCTAAATTTCAAAGACTGAGATTTTAGAATCAGGCCTCTAATTGAACTCAACTCAAATATTGACTTTATAACTTGCCTCAAAATCCACAGTATGTTTAACAAACATTAATATGTATCTACCTTATCCTAGTCACAGAAAGGTAATCCATCAAGAAAATGTGTTTGTGTGTATGTGTGCTAGTTAGCTTTTCTACTTCTGGGACACAATACCCTACATGCATAATTTAAAGAAAGAGAGGTTTAACTTGGCTCACGGTTTGAGAGAATTCAGTCCATGGTTAGCTGGTTCCAAGGCTGGAACATCATGGCAGAAGGGCATGGTGGAGCAAAAGTGCCTAGTTTATGGTGGCTAGGAAGCAGAACATGGCAATGGTGACAGAGAGGAAGGGGCCATGCTTCAACGACCCTCCCAGATGCACCCAGAAGTGTGCTTTCTAATCCCTGAGGTGGCCCTTAATCCAATCAAGTGGACACAATGCAGTCTAAACACTGCAATATGTGATGGATGGATAGATGATAGATAGATAGATAGATAGATAGATAGATAGATAGATACATAGATGACTGACAGAGCAGGACAGAAGTTACACAGAATGTGCCACGGTCCCACTAGTGGCAAAGTCTTGAGCAAGTCACTTTCTGGAGTTTGTTTTCTTCATCTGTAAAATAATGATTCCCACATCACAAGATTGTGAGCAGGATCAAATGAAATAATAACACTAAAAGCCATTTTATTTTATTTTTTAATCAAACCCAAGGCACTGTGCATGCTATTCCCACTGAAAGACTTTAGAATTATATAGGCCAAGGGAAAGAAACAAAAACATCTTTCTTCCTCTTAACGTATACTTTTACTGATTCTTAATATGACTTAATACTTATCGTATAAAGGAATAAATGTCCACATGGACACAGGAGTGGGGGGGTGCAGGGATGGGTAGCAGATGTACTTGGCAGTTATTTTTGTCATTAGGTTGCTTAATTTATAAAATGTAAAATCTTGGGGCTGAAGTGTAACCCTGAAGTAGAGTGCATACTTAACGTAAATGAGGTCCTGGGTTCAATCCCCAGTATTAAAACAAAAATAAAGTCTTTACATTACATTTACTGTTTTCAAGGAAATAGAATAGAATGTGACCTGCAACAGTACTACAACTGTGTTTCTCCAGTCATTGGTAAGTGGCTTAATTTTTTTTGAGGGGGGAGGATTGTGTCAAAGGTGAAAGTTACTTAAAGTAATATAAACCATTAAGTCGTACTGTGTATGTATAGCACAAAAATGAAACAGAAATAGACTATGAGAGAGATTTTTAAAAATATTCTTAAATAGTAGCTTACATAAACATTGACAGTAAAAGAAAAACAAAAATAAAAACTTCCTCTGATTTCAAGACTTCAATTAAAGATACACAATGACAGAGTAACAAGAAGAATTATGGGTTTTACTTCTGAATCTTTACATTGTTTTTAAATTTTTGGCTTTGAAAATAAAAAGAAACATTTTTCTCATTATAGAACTAAAAATTGCTTATTGTGAATATATCAAATATTATAGTACAGAAAATAATCACCAAATATTAGTGCAAGCTGTATCACTTTGGACATGACTCTTACTATCTGAGAACCATTCATTGCATTACACATACATTTTATATCTAAAATTTTTACATAAATTGAATCAGGACCATACAAGCCTTATTCATTGAGGACAAGTCCTTACATATTATTTTTTCTTTTACTTACATCCCTTAGTCCCAAACCAATGTTAACATTCTAGTATATTCTTCCATAACATTCTTCGTATATAACTTCATGCTCATGACCTTAACTCACTGATTGTTTACTAAATGAAATACTATTACATACTTTTCTATAAAAGGCTGTTCTTCTAATCCATTGTGGAAATATCTCCAGGACAGCAGAAATAGATTTAACAGATTCCTTTTAATGATTGTAAAATATTTCATGATATGAATGTGAGTGGAATGAAGTTTAGTTTTCTATAGTTCACAGGCTAACTATTGCAAGTATGTGCATGTGCATCTGTGCATGACTGCATAGGATTGTATGAGATATGTGAGCATGTAAGTGTATGAGTGTGTAACAGTGTGAGTGGACATGAGCAGAGAGGAAGAGTGGTAGTTTCTACCAGTAGTCTTAAAATACAAAAGGATGAACTAAGAGTGCTGCACTGTTGAGAGTAGAAAACAAGTTCAAGATTGGGTGTGAAGCACGAGGTTTTGGTGAAAACAGGTTCACGAGGACAAAAGTTTTTAGTGTCATAAACCTCAGAGTGAGCAGCAGTGAACACAGGCAAGGGCAGGTGATGCCAAGGACAAGTCCTGCCCCATCGGGATTTTCCCAGGACACAGTCAGTGGTGGTGGTGAAGACGCTGAGAGGATGAGAGACAGAACCCAGCAGCTCCCAAGCAGTCACCGGGCCCAGCATGAGAAATCAGAGACACTGAAGAAGCGTGGCACACTTATATACATTGGGCCAACCATCAGGACAACTTGGGTTTAACCTAAGCCATTCGCTTCTGGATTATGTCTGAAAGTTCCTCTCAAAATGACACGAGGTCACACAATTCCCCATCTTTCTCCTGTCCAAACAGCTAATAATTTATGGAAATGACCCAGAGATTCCTAGAAGAATTTCTTATTCCTAATAAAGGTCTGAACCCAGTATGTCTCAAGGAATTCAAGGATAACTGCTCTGATATGGTTTATATTTTGCTTTCTTTGTTGTATTATGGTAAAATATAAACAGCACTGCAGAAAGAGTATGATAAAACTTGTTGACCGCTGTTTTTAACACTAGAATTAAAGCTGCTATCAACTCTACAAACTTCTATTCTCCCCACTGTGAAATAACCTGTCCTTTGTCCTGATTTTCATTTCAGACCACATAGAGTCGAAGGGATTATGCACCATGGGGACACACAATTCCAGCTGCCCGGTGTCTTGTGAAGAGACAGACTACCCTGCTGCCATTTCTTACTCCACCTTTCCGAGACAGAGCGCTCTGAAACTTCTTTCCAAGAAGCTGAATCAAAGCGAAGCCTATATCAGGTGATTTCTTTAGTCTCATAAGTTATTCATAATTCACATGAAGCTTTTCTTTGTTGGAAACATGAAAATTTCAGCAAATGAAATGTGTATCCATCGAGGGAGGCAGTGGCTGATGTGGCTGAGTTAACCATGAAAGCACAAGATTGTGAACTTAGGTAAGATGATGCCTTTCGACCCCTCCCTCTGTGGGAGGGGAAGACGGTGCTCGCTGGACAGATGTGCACAAGATCACACCTTCGCCACCTCAGCTGGGGAAGGGAGCAGCGCTGACTGAGGTCGATGGACAGTTTAACACAGGAGACGCTCTTATCCATGTATTACGCGGTTCACGTCTTCTAACAACTGTGTCAGTAGATGGAGCAGAAGTTGCTACTCTTTTGCAAAACGGGAAGTTGAACCACATTGGATTTCAAATGATTTTCTAATCAGAGGCTTAGCATGAAATTATGTCCAAGAACTTTGACTCTTGTCTCCATGTTTTTCAGAGGGACACAAGTTTCCAGTTCTGCTCATAAGCTGAGTATTGAAGTTGTTCTTTCTGCTTAGAAATTTTACAATAAGCTTCATGAAGAACTCTTGCTTTGCCCTTTTTTTTTTTTTTAGTAAAGGAGGAAACATTTCTCTTTGTTTTTTATTTATATTTTTAGGCGTAAGCCCTGCAACAGCAATAACAGTATGTTGGCATCTGTGTCTGTACCTATTAAAACAAATGTAAATTAAAGTTGGTTTATCTTTACAGAGCATCTTTATGAAGTATCACAGCATGTTTTCATTCAGTTTTGCCCTAGCATTTATTTTAATAAAAGAAAAGTTCTTCCATGTAAATACATAAAAGACAAAATGATCTTTACAAATCAGAAAGAAAAAGTATTTTCATTAAGTTAGGATTCATGGAATATTAAGACGATTAGAGACAAAAAGTAGAAAGGGTATAAATTTACTTATACTGCCATCTCCAGAACAGATACTTCTTCATACTCAGTTCTATTTTTACTGTGAAGGATCTAGTCTTACTTTTTGTTAGTACATGTATGTAGTGCACTATGTCTGCACTCCTCGTGTGGCATTGGTACGTGTACAGGGCACAGTTTAATTTCTTTTTTCATCCCCTTGCTCACCCCTTCCTCTCCCTCTATCTCTTTATGTTCTTCCTTTTTTGGAAAGATCTGTCTCCCTACTTCCTATTACCTATCTTTTATTTTGGTCTTTTTATACCTTGGGCTTCTAATGTAAGAGAAGCCACATGATATTTAAGCTTGTCTGTCTGATTTATTTCACTTAACATTATGGTCTCGAAGTATAACCATTTTCCTGAAAATTACTCAAGTTTATCTTTCCTTACAGCAGTATATTGTGCTTTATCACGGAAACTGATTTGCTTGTAGCATTATGCCTCTCATGTTTAAATATGCCTTCATGTCACTTTCAGCTTTTAGAGATCTCCTGAGTTCTAGAGTCACCGAATTTGAACAAAAGGCAGGCAATGTATCAGAGGCTCGCTGGTAAATCAGAAAAGAAACCCACATATTAAACAGGATAATCCTGGGCAATACTATTTTTTTAATCTGATTTTTATAAATACCGTTCCAATTATGGGAACGTAACCAATGGACAGGAATTGGCTGTGTGTAGTGGAGGCTCGTCTTAGGCTGACTAAGGCAAGTGGCCGTCGCTGAACCTCCGTACGAAGGTGATGAAGAAGGCGGTGTGAAGGGTAAACTGTGACTGAACTCAGGAGATGCCCTTAGTCATGAATTGGTCTCACAGTTGACACACTGTGTCAACTTGAGAAGTTTAGACTTTTAACTGAGAGACTCAGCAGGGAGCCAGGGTTCTTACTTTGTAAACATCCTCATCCTGTGCCAAGGAAGGCAAGGACATTTTGTGAGTGCTATACCTACCCTGAAGGTGGGGGGGCTGTGTACAATTTGAGGGTAGAGAAGAGGCTTGTTTTCCCCTTTTGCTCTGGCTGCTGCCTTGAAGTGTTGCCCCAGCGCCTTGCCACCCTGCCTTGGAGCCAGCTGATTATGGACTGAAATCTCCAGGAACTGTAAGCTAAATAAACCTTTTCTTCCCTAATTTTGGGTGTCAGGTGTCTGACTCAGCAAGGAGAGAAAGTAACCAAGACAAGTGGGCTGTTAAAATTATTCTGTTGTCAGTCTTAGGCCTAGATGTCCTCCGAAAGCCTCGTGCGGTCACAGGTAGAGCTTTCCAGAGGTGGCTGCATCTAGAGTGGGGTGTGCTGCTGGGGCTGATTCATGGCATGATGCTAGGGTTCAGGGTGCCCCTGGGAGCGCTGCCTCCCTAAGGCCGAGCAGCCTGGATACGATGCAAGGGAGCAAATGAGGGCTGCTGCTGTTGCTGCTGTTCCCTCCTCCTTCACTGCTCCACTGTGCTGCTTCCTGTCTTCTGCCCACCACGAAGTGTGTCTCCTCTGTGATGCCCCCTGCCACACCACTCTACCTTGGAGCCAGCTGACTACCAACTGAAACCTCGATAAACTCTGAGCTGCAATAAACTTTTCCCCCTTCAATTTTGTTAGTATTTTGTCTCAGCAACAAGAAAAGTAACTAAGGCATCTCCTTAATACATTTTGAAAATAAATCTTATAAGACAGTTTTTATGCAGCACCACTTCGTTCCCCATAATGCAGCACTCGTGTTGAGATTCCTGTGTGGAAGCTGCTCTTCAGTGTTTTCTAACATGATGCTCATTTCCCATCTCTTTGTCATTATTAAAATCCAGACTTTATTTTACAACAGTGCTTTTCCTAAGACAATCAAATGTTCTTGGACCTTATTTAACAATTTCACTATCACCAGGAGGCAGAGATTCAGTGAGATTCAAATCATAGGGCAGACCAGCCACCTGAGAGAAGCCGAGTAAATACCGCGATGTTTTTGTGGGAGAGGAATTTATCTTCTCTTAGAAACACAGACGGATAATGCATGATGTGATCATGAACGTTGTGCTTGGGAGATTAAACAATATTATCAGTGTGCTTACGAATCAGGAGCACCCTGGAAGACAGAAATATTGGAACATTACTAAAATTTCTGCATTTCCAAGACAACTTTATGATTTCTTTCACTTGGCAACTGCTTTATTATTTGTAAATATAACAGTGTTTCCTGTTTGTCTTGTTAAGCGTTGTACATTCTCCTGTTACCCAGGGTTAAACCAATGGAAATTAAGTACACATATTAATGATACATTTTGAATTAAGTATATTTGGGAATATTGATTTCAAAAGCTGTAAATAGTAAGAAGAGTGATTTACAGCTGTGTTCCTTAGAAATGTTAATGAACATCACATAATTCCAGGAAGCCTTGCTAATAGGATCTATTTTTAATGAGCATTTTTACTGCCATCTGAAAATCACAAGGTGGTTGGTTTTTCCCTTTTGTTTATACCACAGGCAAATTAATATTTATTTCTTGGCTTTCTCTTTAATTTGTTGCTTTTTCTTACAAATACATGAGAACATCTGCTATGCGTTAGGAGTTGATGGGTACCCTTGGACTTAGGGATGCCTCAGTGTGTGAAAAACAAAAAGCCCTGCTGTGTGTCTATTTCCACTGGGACGGGATGAGCAGTGGGGATGTACAGTCACATCAGAGGGCTCCAGGTGACACACTGAGGAAGGTGGCCGTAAAGTGCCCTGGAGAAGCCAGTCAGAGAGGGGTGTTCCCAAGGTTGAGGGTTGTGATCAGTCAAAGGCACCCTAAGAACGTACAGTTGCACAAAGACCTAAAGTGGTAGTTCTCAAAAAAACATGGAGAGCTAGAAGTGGCATGTACCTATAATCCCACTATTCTGGGAGGCTGAGGCAGGAGGATTGCAAGTTCAAATCCAACCTGGGCATTTAGCAACTTAGCAAGACCTTGCTTCAAAGTAAAAAATAATAGAATGTGGATATTGCAAACTCAGTGTGGGGGTGTAGCTTAGTGAAGGGCTGGGTTCAGTCTTGGTTATCCCCCACCCACACAGTCCAGGCAGAAGTTTCTTTAGGAGTACACCGGGAAATCTCGGTGGCAGAGGGGCAGGGCTGATCAGAAGTGTCACAATTTGCTAAGTTGCAGAAGTGTGTTTTGCTTATTGTGTGAGGCAGAGAGGGTGTGCAGTACTTTAAAGTTAGAAGCAGAAGGACCAGCCAGAAAGCTTTTCAAAACTCCAGGCGAGGTAGTATGGAAGTTTGGCAGAGATGGTAACAGCAACCAGGGTGAGCCTGGCAGGCCTCCAGTCACGTTGCAAAGGTGAGACAGACAGGGTTGGATTGGGGATCAGCGGCAAATTTTTGCATTGTAGACATAGGAAAAAATCAAGGGCTTGACTTGCACTGTGCTAAATCAATGAGCAACCGACTCAAAATACCACGAAGTCCTGGAACGGCAAGGTCTGGGCCGGAGCTGGGGTGAGGGCTACTAACCCGTGTGAGGAGTCGCAGCTCTAAATACAGTGCTGAGCCATCTCCTAGCAGACGAGGGCTCCTAAGGGCATCAGGAAGCCTTCGCTCAAGCACGTCAGTGACCGGAAGTGAACAGCCCTTACTGACCCCCACGCAGTCCTGCGCATACATTATTTAATTGCTTCTCAGCACCACTCTGAGTTCGACTTGAAAACCATCCTGGCCACAGACAGCAAACCAAAGCTCAGGTAAACCACACGGTTTCTCCATGTGGCATGAGTGGCGAAGAAAAGAACCAGGATTGAAATTAAAATTAAACATGCATTTAACTACTTGTAAATATTTTATTCTACTTATCAGATGTTGATAATGAAGACCTTCTTCTGGTTTCCCAGGAACGAGGCGTGAAAAAGTGGGGTGTGAGCAAGGATTCCTTCCCCCAAGTCCCAACATAACAAGGGTGTCCTCCAAATGATGTTATCTTGAGTTAACACTGAACACGCAGGATGTGTGTGATCAGCAATCAACAGCGTCGGGTTCTAAAGTGAATATTGCTTTGTCAGATGGGAGTTGGAAACCATGCTGACGGTCGGTGTTAATTCTGTGTTCATCCCCAGAGAGAATCTAGTGAACATTGAAATAAACTACAGCGACTTAAACTATAAGATAACCCAGCAGCAAAAGGCAGTCAGCGTGCCGGAGTTGCTTGGTAAGTGTTGCTTAGTTGCCCCTCGATTTTCTATCAGGGTTTTTCTCCCCTTTGGTAGTTAAGGTTTAACTTATTAATGGAGAAAAAAAGAATCGTGAGTGTTCCTGTCATTTGGCAGCTGTTTAAGCCCGGTCCTCTTGCGGTCCTTAGAAAGCGTGGAGGACCCGGCTGGGCTCTGATACAGTGGCCTCTCGCTTTCCCTTCACACCGGTCCACACAGAGTGCCTCACAGAGGCTGCCAAGGGGTCGCGTTCAGCCACCTCAGCCTCTTCCCAGAGCTCCGCCAGAGAGGGTTAAAGAGAACTGAGCAAGCAAAGCGGAGCGCTCAGCCCCCCATCACCACCCCTCTCCCCACCGCGCAGCCCTGCTCAGCTCCTGAACCCCTGGGTGTTTGAAGAAGGCTGGCTTGCGGGAGGCAGGGGCCAACCTCGGAGTCAGGCAGGAGGACAGAGCCTCCCCTGAGACCCATGGGAGGGAGAAAATACACAAATTCTCAGCAATTCTAAGAAGGCCGAACTGGAGTTTTCAAATTCACAGAAGCAGAGAAGGAAAGAGGCATTGGCAGGGGCTGGACGGACAGTTAGCGTTCAAACCACCCCCTCTGGGCAAGTGAACGGCCAAGGCCAGTGTGTGGAAGTGTGGATGTGCTTCACACCGTGGATCTCCACATGTAAAAGTGGGTAGTGTGATGAATTGTATGTATAATCTGTCACAATAAAAAACACCAACGAGATAAATATAACACTTAAAAACTCTCAAAAAGCAGTTCTTGCCTGTAATCCCAGTACCTGGGAGGCTGAGGCAGGAGGATCACTGTGAGTTCAGGTCAGCCTGGGTTATAAAGTAAGTTTAAGGGCCAACTTGGACTACATGGAGAGACCCTATCTCCAAAAACAGACAAACAAATGGCAGTGCTGTATAAATGCACATAGGCTAAATGAAATGTTATAAATGTTAAAAAAAAATAGCTTGGATACTTGCACTCCACATTGTGTGGAAATTAATTATCTGCAAAACAATGCCATTCCATGATGCTGTCTCTGAGTGTCATTAAACACGGAAATGACTCACTATTATGTGGGACCATTTAGAGGTTAGCTGGATTGCATGTCTTCTAAAGTCTTCGAGATATATTTTCAGAAACAGATTTCCTATTTGTTTCTCCCCCTTCTTTTTGCAACGACTTGAATGAATACATTGCCAAGTATGATGACTCACTATTACTTTAATGATGCCAAATTTTAAAGTAATGCAATAAACCTATTTTCATATAGTATCAGTCGTCTAACATTATATCTATCTTCATATAATATCGGTTATCCTTTTTCCATTATTATCAGCTAGCTAACTAGCTTCAAATATTTTAATTTCTAATGACGTTTATTTGTTTTTTATGAAAAATAATGATTGACTCAATTTTTGTATCGCTTTTTATTACAGCAGATGTTGGTGGTCAGCTGGGCCTGTTTTGTGGGGCCAGTATGATTACAATTATTGAAATTATTGAATATATATTCACCAATTTCTACTGGATATGCATTTTCTTTTTGCTGAAGATACTCGAAGTGACCCAGTGGCCTCCTCAACCTCAGAATCATTCTGGAAATAAAAATAGGATAGAAGAGTGTTAATGTTCAGTTAAAATGAAAGTGTATTTTTTTCCCATTCACATCTTCAGATTTACCAAGGTTAATTCATTGTTATATAATTTTATGTTACAGTTTGGAGAGTTGAATAAAAGCCATTGAAGATACTGATTTCTTTACATAAATTTCTATCCATTCGTTACTATTTATTTCTAACAGAAGTGGGCCCTAATTTTTTCCCATTGTATTAGCATAACTCAATATGTAAATGACACTCAGCAAAGTATATTTTTCAGGAAATAGTACACACAATTTATGCTTTATAAAATTCTGGGAATTTTGGTTTTCACTGCACTTCAACATAGTTTTTCTTCTTTCATCTGTACTTCTACTTTAGCTGATTTTTAGAGGGGCCGAGATTCCATGCTAGTTACACATATGGATACTTAAAACGATTTTAAGAGGAAGCACATCTGCATTAGTACGTTATCCTTTCCTTCCAGGGGTGCCAATGTACTTGACGTCATGTAGAGAGAAAATTCAAGTTTCAGTGGTTTCTCTTCAGGCAGTGACCTACTTCCCCCTCACAGAATGCAGTCGGTGGTGAATTATTCAGAAGACGTCTCTAACTCACTTCAGAAATGATAATAATCAGATCAGGGAATTCTAACACCAGTGCTGTGGCTGTAGCTCATGGTGCAGCACATGCTTAGCATGTGAGGTCCTGGGTGCAGTCCCCAACACACACACACATGCATGCATACACACATAAACATGCACACACATGCACGCACACACACATGCACACATACATGCATGCACACACAGACACACACGTGCACACACACACATGCACCCACACACATAGACATGCACACATGCACCTGCACACATGTATACATATAGACATGCACACACACGCACACATACATGCATGCACACACGCATGCATGCACACACACGTGCACACACACATGCGCGCACACATATGGACACGCACACACGTGCACACACATAGACATGCGCGCACACATGCACACACACATAGACATGCGCACACATACATGCACACACGTACACGTATAGACACACACAAATGCACACACGTGCACACACATAGACATGCACACACATACACGCACACATGCACGCACACATGCACACACACATGCACACACACACATAGACACGCACCCACATACACATAGACATGCACACACACACATAGACATACGCGCACACACACAGTTATACACACACATACACACACACACATGCACACACAGAGACACATGGTACACACATGCACACACACAAGCACAGACACACACACAGACACATAGACACACACATTCTTGTCCCAGGTTCATTCCGTATAGTCCTGGTTACTCCTGGTTGTACTTTCCTCCTGGATACTTGAGACCAACTCCTGAAAAATCTCAGAAGTTGTTCATGAGCTTCACGATAGGCAAGCGCTAACGCTGTAGGAACAACGACAGTACAGTCTGGTACTCAGGCATGGTGGGAACACATGCGGTTATTGACTCAGAAATTCCAGTCTTGGAAAGCAAGCAGAGGAACCGTCACACAGAGGTGTCGCATGTGGGAGGTGCTGACTGTTCGCGTGTCCATCTCCAGCCAGTAGTGCAGACGCACTCTGCAGAAGAGTCAGCAGCACAGGGGAGACAGGGAGCTCAACACAGACTTACCCAAAGTGCTGCATCGGTAGATCCTAAAAACAGAGTGAGAAAGAAGCAAAATAGAGGAGAAAAGAGCAAACATCACTGTAGGAAGACAACACAACCATTCTGTGTAAATGAAACCTGTATACGCTCAAACATAACCTGTCTTAAAAGAATATACACTTTTAAAACATACGTAATGAACATACTAGAAAGATGGGCAGTGGTACAAAAGAGACGTGAAGAAACAGAATATAAAGGAATAAGTAAAGAAGAAATATACAGTTAATGATGGTTCCAGGTGAACGGTTAGCGCATTTGTCTGCCCTGTGAACTCCCCACCCTCACCCCATTAAATGAAACATGCAGCTGCAAAGCCAGGCTTTTGTGGACAGCTGAGCAGAATGGCCTGTTCTGCTAGTATCACTGTGGCTGATTGTAAGGCTCCGTGGCATGTGGCTTCTTGCTTGCTGCATGGTGGCAGTTTAAAATCCCTGCACTTATGTAAGTCTTCTAAATAAGGGAGAAATAACTTTTCCCTTTTTAAATCTTGAAACAATTTGTATTTTGAGTTATTCAAAGAAAAAAACTCCACAAATTTTGTTGTATGTTTATCATAAAATTAATCAGAGAATATAAGTCGAACAACATTTCTGGACTTGATGAGGCTAGCATGATAAGAAATGTTAAGTATTGTACGCAACGTTCACTAATTTACCTTCCAATATTCCTACGTTGAGAAAATGAAAAACAGTACATTTTATTTATTTTATTTTATTTATTTTATTTTATTTATTTATTTGGTTTTTTTGCAGCACCAGGGATTGAACTCACAACTTTGCGCTTGCCAGGTAGGCGCTTAGGCCACTGAGCTAGATCCCCGGCCCTTTTTTTTTTTTATTTTAAAGAGAATAAAAGCAAGACAAAACAGAGTAAAACACAACAAAGCAGGTCAGAACAGAACAATGCAAGCAACACAGGTCTTCAAAACATAATGACAGAAAATTAAGCAGTACGTATTCTTGAAAGACATTAAATGAGGTTTCTGCCATGTGAAAGTTAACTAGCTGAGAATGGAGTTTCTTAGAATTGAAGTTTCACGTCCCGTAATCCAGACCAAAGAACCTAGTCTCTGGGCCCTAGACCAATGATGCTGCACAACTGAAGCGGACACTCCTGAGTGGAAAAAGAACCGAGATTGACTTTGAACTCTCAAATATGCATAACAGAAGCACTGTAATAGTTTAGATGTAAAATGTTCTCCCAAAGTCTCATATTTTGAGGTGAAGCTTCTGGAAGGTAATTGGACAACGGGATAAATATCTGAATGGGCAGTCAGGAAGTGGACCTTGATGGGAGGAGGCAGATGGCTGGAGTCGTGACCTGGAGACAAGTGTTCTCATCCCTAGCTCCTCATCCTCTCTCTGCTTGCTGTCTACCATGGATTGAGCCACCGTTTTCTGCTATGCCATTTTTCTCTTAAAGCCAGCCAACCTTGGACTTAACCCTTAGAAACTGCGAGCCAAAATAAATCACTCTTCCTTTAATTTGTCCCAGCTTTGGAAATATTACTAATAAAAACACTTGAGTGTAAAACGAAAAGGAGTATGGATGACCTGATAAGATTTTAATGCCAATTTGGTATGGCTCTACCCTTGATTTAAAGCAATAAGAGCTCTAAAATAGATGACATGTTATCCATAGACTTCTCACCATGCACTTTGGACCCCTGAGTGATCTGTAGCATAGATGAAAATAGAGTAACTGAATGAAGGAGCAATGCTCTAACAGGATACCCCGGTGCTTTACCAATCACTTTAGTGAAATCACTAGTGAAGAACCGAAAAGAAAATTTAACATAAGCAATTTGAAATTGAGTCTGATGATTGAAAACATCAGCAAAAAAACAAACAGGCCTAGTTTTTTGCCAAAAGTTCTGTTGGGAACTTGGACAGCGCTGTCTCCTCAGGGTCACTGCTCCAGAACTCTCTGGCAGTAAATGCACCATCTAGATAGCACACGGAGCTCTTACTTGCTAACTGTACTCTAATTTAAAACTATATAGATAAACAACTAAATAGCATGCAGTACCAGACAGGTTAGGCATAATTGGACCACTTGTCTGAAAATTACATCAGCTGACTCTAAATCTGTAATTAAGAAGAAAATACAATATTACGGTAAGCACGCTGAAACAAAAGAGACTATTCAGGATAAGTATTAATCTTCACTTGACCGACCACACCATCCAAATAATTCCTCAGAATTTTAAAAGTCTGAACAGTACCTCTCTGAGATTAACAAAATAATCTAGTTTAAAACTTTCTAAAGTACACTGGAACTTTCTTACAAAGAAATGGAATAGTCTGCTGGAGTGATTGATAGCGTGGGTCCAAGCAGTCCTAAATTAGTGGCACGATGGTTACTACTAAGCCACCCTTATGTGACAGCCACGAGCAGATGTTAGGTGTCATAACAAAGACAGGCGTTTTACCATAACCCTCCTGTAAGAAGGGACCGGGCATACAGTGACTTGAAGATGTGAAGGGCATGCTCGGCAGCCTGCATGCATGAATAGAAGTTTACAAAAGAAGATTTGAGTCCAGCCTGCAAGTGTGTGAGAGAAAAACAAAGAGTAATAAGGAAAACTGGAACAAGAAACAGATCAGGTAAAAAGAACTGGGATGGGGAAGAGTTGGAAAGAGATAAACAAGTAGAGTAGGAGACTGACAAGGTTGTAATGAACTAGGGGGCACATATCTTTCCTGCAGGACAACAGTTCTGTTCTTGGGTGATTATTTCATCTCAAGGGTACTGCAATGTTATTCACTTCCCTTATCCCTCTTGGATGAATTTCAATTCAATGGTAGAAAGCAGAGTGGAGAAAAAGTTTTCAGAAACAGGCACTGATCTGTCAAGGTGTTGGAAGGAAAAAGCGATTGACTTGAACGTCAAAACTTCCTTGGCAGACCTGCTGACTGTCACTGGTGAGCCCAGTGTTCTGGAGGTCATAACGGACTTTGAGAGGATTGGATGGTGGTGGGCAGGGCACTTACTCTGACTGCAGAAGCAGGCGCGGTATCCAGAGAGCATCAGCACTGAGGAGAAGATGCAGCTCGGTGCAGTCTGAGCACACCTAAGCCCAGGAAGGGAATGCCTTTCTCATGTAGACAGACAGCTTCGCCCTCACTGGCCTAAAGATGTATGTGCATCAGTTTCACCTGTCCCTCAATCAGGACCTTCTGGGTTACCCACGTTCCCAGCACAATAGAAGCTGTTCTTGGGGGTCATAAACCACACGTGCTCTTGGTACAAAAAGGCTCTTGCTGCAGGATGTGCACCCCGTCTGTCGTCAAATCATCACGCCTGATCTCCTCATGTCCTCTAATTTTGCGGTGCCACCATCCTGATCCACACCTCCTCACCTGGTGTTTGACAGCTCTGCGTGTCCCTTGGCAACTCACAGCACAGGGTACAGTGCCAGAATAAAGTGTCTTAAATATTTCCTATGTGATGACATTTCTGTCATTCCAAGTCATGTCTAAGGTTTTAGCCTCTTACCTTTTATAAATCAACCAACGCGAATGTTCAGCATCATTTTTAAACTTCTTCCCGACCATGCATACTTAGAGTGGTTCTTTCTCTGTCCCACAGTTTAAGCATGAAGGGACACAGTGCCATAGTTCACTGCATTTCTCCCACTTTTCAGTATCATCTTCTTGGAAAGAGCTAAATATTTCCTACTTTTGAAGGTTTGCCCTCCCTAATAACCACACCCCTGGTTTCTTCCATCCCAATTTAATTCCTTTTCATTTAAACACAAGACCTCTTATCAGTGATATTTTTAAAAAAATTTAAATATTGTAATAAATTAATATGTTCAATTAGACAATTGAGCACGTTTTTTTCCACAGAGATTAACATAGGAAAGTGTATACTACATACAATAAATATTTTCTCTTTTTGGTTATTAAATATTTTTTAAAATTGGAAAATGTAAAAAATCTTGAGATAACCAACCATGTTCTCACTATTCAGATTTAACCAGCATTATGTTTGGGCTTATTCCTTCAGATTTAGCATGTGTGGAATCATGCTGTGCATTAGTCTAAAACCTGTTTCACATTTTCAGAGTGCATTCATTTTAATACACAAAGATATAGGTTATCAAATTGTTACACAAGTTTGCATCAATAAATGTACTATAATTTATTCATTACCCTCGCTCTTGTATATTTATGTAATTTCAAATTTGTATCTACGGTGAACATACCGTGATGAAACTGTGTCACATATAATTTTGGTCATGTACCCAAATGTAAAATTGTTGAAAGTTTTGGTATTTGCATCTTCGCTTTGACTCTATGTTACCAAATTGCTCTTTGACAGAACTGAACCAATTTGTACAATTCATAGCAATATACAAGAATTCAGATTCTACCATTGTCTTCTAAGATCTTTTAAGATTTTACTAATCTAATGCACACAGGTTGGTATTTTTGCTGTAAGAATTCAGTGCATGTTGTGGAATGGCAATGAGGAATTTAAGATATCCCAGAGAACAGATAACTAAGGAAAAACAGAGAAAAGCTGCGCCTGGAAAACAAGTGGGCATTGGTGTGGCTTTGCCATGATTTGGAATATACGAAAGCTACGGCAGAGATTGATACCAAAAGAATGCAAGTGGTGGGCAAGAGTCCCCTTCGCTCCATCCACTGTAGCATGAGGGAAAGTGTATTGTGTATTGCGCGGCTCTGAGGTAAGTACTGGTCAAGCCACCTAATCCAGGGATCGGTCTGCTTCTTTGGTTATTTTGCTGCAATGTAAAAAGAGTAAGCAGGGTGCGTGTGAAACCTACTGGGGAAGACAGAGTTCACAGGACAAATCGCTGCAGAAAAGGCTGGTGCTTCTGTCCTGTTTGGGTCTTCAGCGGTGCCTCAGGCCTCCAGATACTTTTTAGTGTTATCATAAGATTTAGGGCAAAAGCACCAGTCTTTTCTTTTTCTTGTCCACTTGCCTTTGTCACCTGAAACACAGTCACATTAAAACCCCCACGGTGATAGTGAACTTTGAGAGCGTTCAGTGATAACAAAGAGCCGGCTGCAGCCCGTGCACCGTGCGCTCCCCACCACTTCACTGGGCCATCACCGCTGCCTGCTCGCGCATGGCTGGTGCAGCACGCAGGAGCCTGCTGGCTGGGAGCTTGGCCTCTGGTTTCCACCACCCGGGCCCAAGCTGCTCGTTTGACTACTTGTTCTCCACGTGACCTTTGGCGGGCGAGCCAAACTCAGGTGCCCTGGTTTGCTCAGGTGGAACGGAGGGGATGGTGAGAATTTCTGTTAGAGATTGCTACGAGGACGCAAATACTCAGCGCAAGGCTGGCCCACGGGGACACAGGGGGACTGGCATCTGGCTGGCAGATGGCCACACTGCTGGTATGCATTTTCTTGGGCGACAGCAGGGGCACTGACCACCACTTCACTCTCTCATGCCTGCTAAGTTGGGTTATCAGTACCATATTTAGAGAAATAAACATTTCAAAAGGAGTTTTACAAATTTTATTACAGTGTCAATACTTTAGATAAAACTCTTTTAAAAGAGTTTTTGTGTCTAGAGATACAACGAGCCGTTTTCATGAATCAGGAACAAATAGTAAATTCGCAGGGAACTGAAGTAGTAAAGTAAGACCAGGGAGGTAAGGGAATTTGCTTTCTCTGAAGACTAAAGATTTCCTATCGTTCCACAACACTTTGCTTGGCACAAGTTAAATAAACAGTGCTCATGCGTACACAAGCGTGCAGCCCTTGTATTTATCTTTTGTGTAATGCTTTGGTCATATTCCTGACAAGTGCAAAAGGAGTATATTGGGTTGACAGGAAAAGAACCACCTTTAACAGGGATGCAAATGAAAAGAAGAAACGCAATGTCAGTGGCAACTGAATGATGAATTAGGTCTTTACAAAAGCTTTAACTTTGTCAAAAGACAAAAGATGTCATTTTATGCCATATAATTGCTCCTCATTAAAAAGTTGCAAAGGACTTGTCAAATGACAGTGTGAAATCTTTTATCATCTCAAAACATGAAGTTGCTAATGTTAGTAACTTATAAAAAAGACCGATCTCTTTTTCTAAAAATCTCCCAGGTAGAACTCATTTTTTTCTTGGTTACTTTTCTTACCATGGTTTATATTATGCTGTAGTACTTAGTATTAAAATTCAAAATAACTGCAACTCTATTCAGAACTAGCAAGCAAGACAAAAAGTATAAATATGTACATAGGTTTTCTTTATTCCGTGACCATTTTCTCTTTCAACTATTCAGCTACTTTTCTTCTTCCTTTTTTACAAAAGCAAAGTTGATTCAATTTGCTTGCAAATGGAAACAAAACAAATATTTATGATGACTTGATGTCTAATGGAAGATGCAATCAGAAGTCTGGACTTGCCGAGTCCGACACGATGGCCAGGGGCTCCCTGTGACGCTGGGCTCCTGACTGTGCCTGGTCTACGTCTCGATGTGCCTCGTATGTAAAGGGCACGCTGAATTTCAAAGACTTAGAACAAACTAAAGAATGTAAAACAACTACTTAGCCATCTGAAATGGACCATACATTAAAGAACTCTTTTGTTTATACTAGGTTAAATAAAATATAGCATTAAAATTAGTTTCACTAGTTCCTTTCTACTTTTTAAGGTGTGGCTACTGGTGATTATTTTTTGACTTAAAAAGTCGCTTGTCATTGTTGACTCAAGAGTGTCTTACATTTCATCTCTGTTAAGCTATGCTGATAGTGATCATCCTCGTAGTTTTCTAAGTAGACTTTAAGAGTATCAGGCTTCAGAGAGGAAAATAGCTACACTAATATATCAAGGAACGCCATGTACCTGTTTATTATCCTATTCTATGTTTACAACTGAGGGTAGAAACCCGTCAGAGGAGGAAGTTCTGATTTCCCCAGAGAAGCTGGAACCTTGAAAAGGCATCCAACGCTGGACAATCCTCCCCTCCAGGTCCCCTCGGTCTCTTCTTAAGCTCCTGGCTCCCTTCGCCAGGCTACTCGGGCTTCTTGCCACAACCCAGGCTTTAGTTCTGCACAATTCTAAGCGACCTGTGAGCACTTGGGGCTGCCCACCCACCCCCCAGTTCCGGGATGCAGCAGACTTCCAGGCCAAGCTGCCCAGCCTGATTCTGACTCCCAGGTGCCGCAGGAATACGGGAAGCAGTAACTGGTTCAGCCGATGCTGAATGTAGTGATTTTTTAACACAAATAAAGAAAATCTCTTCAGTTTGGTTATGTGTGCTAATACGAAACTGTCAGCAATCACAGTGTCAGATTTAGGTACCCTTGTTGTCCAGAACTGCATGATTATCTTCATGGGTCCCTGTGAAATCCATTCATGTGATGCAAAAATGGATTTATGGATTTTTCAAAAAACTGTGTTAATATTTTACTTGCATGTAACTTTTCCTTCTGAATGATCCAAAGCTATTTGGTAGGCAACTGTGGCCAACATTTTAGAAAACGGGCCATAAATCTTATTAATAATAACAAAACCCAGCCTCGAGTAATGCCGACACTTTCTTTCTTTAATTTTTGGGAAATAGTTTTCTGGACAAAAAGATAAATTGGAGATTTGGGTGCTGAAGATCCACTTGAGATCAACTGTATGACCGGCACTGTTGGAACAGGAGGACAGTAATTAGATGAAGATACAACTTTTCCCCCGTGTTCTGGAAAATCAAACAGACAACTCTTCATGAAAGGATCTGAATTTAGCTAACATAATCAGGTAAATATTACAGTGTGCATTTGCATCAGAAACATACACTCACACGGCTCTAGGTCTAGTCATTCTGATTTAACTTGGAATCAAAGTCTTCACCATGTGTCTGCTTCAGATTAATTTCTTAGGAGCAAGATTTGGAACCATTCAGTAATCTACTCACTGTCCATCGATTGCTAAACTTTAGTTTATTCCAAAATGGTCAAGACAAATCATAGCACAAATGATCTGGCATTTTCTGCAAAATAAATTATGGAATGTTGATATTTTTAATGCTAGCTTTTTTAAGAAATTAAGAAATTGAATCCTAATAAATTAAATAAAGGTCTCGGCGTGGTACTGCCATAAACGGTCCTAGGTTCTCGATCCTCTGTCCAGCGCAGTGGTCTGTTCATTTTCACTACATTCCTCCTGACAGAAGCTGAAAAGAAAAATCACAAATATTTGTTTTTATTAATGCAAATTAAAGGGTTTCAGAAATACACACTTGTAAACAAAGTGTTTATGTATTTTTAGTTTGTAAATGCACATTTGATAGTTTTTTAACATGAATCTCATGTAACTTTGATATTAGGACACTGCATTATTACCCCTTTTAGAACCTGCTTGCCTCGGAAAATTTTTGTAACTTCCTATAGAATTAGCAGGGAATACGTGGCTGCCATTTCTGAACAGGAAATGTGTGAATGGATTTGGTACCACATGAGCAGTCTCCATGGGCAGAAATAATGATGTTTTGTGTTCTTTTGAACCTGTGGGAGAGCAGGCATGAATTCAAGCTGGCACACAGGAAGTGACATCACCTGATGGCCAAGGTGCGGAGCTCTCCTATGAGAAAATCCGCATCCTGGGCTTCGTTTTGCTGAACTTCAGTCACAAACGGCCTCCTCTGCTGCCCTCTGGAGGTTCTCCGAGTCCTGAGTGAGGACAGCAAAAAAGGAAATTGTGTTTCACTGTTCACCAGTGAAGAGGACGTTCAGTCTGATGAATCAATCATGGATTTAAATAACATGAGATAAGATGGTCCTGACACACAGATGTATATATATTCAATTGGAAAGTAAAGAACATGTACGTGTCTCTTCAACTCAAGCTAGTAAACTGCGTTTTCACGGCACTTGATTTTAAATATTTTGGTAGTTTTTATTGTGTTTTTCATATTAGTCAAGTGTTCTACCACTGAGAGACAGTCCGGATCCTGTTTGGTGATTTTCACTGGGTTTGTGTGGAGACTCAGCGAGGTTGAAAATGTGCTCCCTGGTTTCTCATGGCCTGTGTGATCATGATTTAGCTTTGAGCAGATCTGCTGCAGCTGCAGTTTTTAGCTTTCCTTTCCAGGATTCCCAAAAGAGCAAACCATTTCTTCCTATGTTAATTAGATCTACCAGCAGCCTTAGCTATTGGTTTCTATGATACCCAGTTCTATAAGAGAACCAGGTTACAGAAAAGTTAGGTGACTTTACTACAATCAAAAGCTTTTTATCTGGCTGTTTAAAAATGCGAGTGGACTCATGCTACCTAGAGAAAACAGCCCTCCCTTTTTCAAATGTATTCACGAGAACTTAAGCCCATATGAACAATTTATGTTTCCCATAACCCCACTGCCTTTTCTGTAACCAGCCCCATTTGAATGGCACTGTCATCAACCCACCACCCAAACCAGAAGCTATTTGCTTCCCCCTTCCTCTCCCCCTCGTTTAGCCCATCAGTTACTAAGCCTTTTCACTGTGAACCCGACTGCTCGTCAGCTAGCCTCCTGCCTGGGCGGTACACGCAGCACAGCAGCTACTGCGCTGCGCTCTCACTCCCTTCTTTCCCCTGAAGTCAGCCCTTAACACCAGGGACAGCAGGACTCGCTCCCTGTGCCCTTAACAATGACGTCTTAGGTCTCTTCATTTTCCCAGTCTCATCTCTTATCTCTCGTTACCTTCCCATCTTTCTAGCCCCTCCACTGGGAAGGAACTGCTTCTTCTATATTTTAGCTCAACAAGTATTTACCAAACATCTACTTTATGATGGATTCACAGGATATCCAGGAAGAGAGACTTAAGAAATTGCGAGTGTTGAGGGGTGATTAGGTAGCCAGGATTCAAATTTGCCTAAGGGAGTCAAGGAGGCTGCCAATGATAGGCTACTGAACTAAATGGAAAAGAGAAATAAATTTGCAACCAAAATATGAGTTCAGGGGATCCCAGACAGAGCAAGGCACAGAACTGCCAGAACAACCTGGAAAGATAACACTGTATTTTTGCCGGTGGTAGAGACAGTACCAACTTCGTGACTTTATGCTGAACAGTCTGGTTCTCTGAGAGGTGCTGTGACAGCACTTTGGGAAAGGGGCGCAGTGGGTAGGGTACGAATAAGAGTTCATCAGAAAAATTTTGCATCTGTTCAGGTTAGAGGTGGAAGGGAGATGGATGCATAATAGACATAAAAACATTAAATCTGTACCAGCTAGAATATAAGGTCTTCAAAGGCTCGTTGATGTACTCCTGTTAGTTTTCTGTTACTGAAACAAAACACTTGAGGGTTAGGATTATTGAATACTTGAGGGTAGAGTTATTGAAACAAAATTACCAAGGAAAAGTTCACTTTGGCTGGACCTTCAGTCCACAGACTCTGTGGCTTT
>RJWT010000584.1:0-62636 GCA_004365215.1 Cuniculus paca
CTGGTCAGTAAGGGAAAAGTCAAACAGAATACACCAGTTATTGTTCTTCTGGGATTCTTGAAGGAGCTAAAATATGAAGCAAAATGTTAATTAATAAAAAGAGTTTTATTTCATTGTTAATTTTGGGCCCACGCACAAGAGAAAGTCAATCAATGACCTGATGACTCTCTAACAGATCAACTACAATAATAAGTTTATGTACAAGGCAGCTGTATTTTTGGCCAGAAGTCACTTTCCAGTTCACAGAAGCATTATTTTTCCCACGAAGAGCCTATTACAGTTGTTCAAAAATCTCTAGCTTGTTTCATTACAGAAATTACATAGTTTGCTTAAACTTTCTATAAACTAATAAATATGTATGGGGAAAATAAAGAATACTGATTATTAAAGTTAAGTTCAATGATTTGGAAAGTTACATAAATGCTAAGTGTTTTTAATTGCTGATATTTTAATTATATAAATATATTCATTTCTCAACTTTCTGTTAAAGAACTGAACTCATTTATATAAATAGTGACTTTTCTATTCGGAAGAATAATCTTTATTTCTTATGTCAAACACATCTATACGTCTTTTCTTACCTACCTAAACCTTAGCTTTATCAACTAGTTAATAGATTTCAAAGGTAATTCACAGCAAAATATAAGAAAAGATAGGAAAACAAAATTTGTGGCCTACCTTCAAAGAGTAGACTCTTCATCAAAATACCTACAGTATTAAAATGAAGGAACTACAGAAGAAACCACCCTTCATATCCCAGGAGGATGACATTTTAAACATGATGATCACAATTTCTGTTGAATATTTTCCAATTAGTATCGTGGAAACTGAGAGGGCATTTGGTGGCAGAGGATAGAGATGTAGGGAGTGAAATTTCTCTTGTCTGCCATATACACAAAATAAGAATATAAGCCTTTGAAAACAAGGGTGATTCCTTTATACGTCTTTGATTTTTTTTTTTTGTACCAGGGATAGAACTCATGACCTTGTGCTTGCCAAGTAATCACTTGTGCCGCTGAGCTAAACCCCAGCTCCATGTCTTTGATTTCTTACCTTCTTGAATGAAGCCTGTGTCTCAATAAACATGGAATAAACAATTTAAAATACAGTAATGTATTTTAAAATGTTTTATAAATTTTAAAATGGGTTAAATATAAGGTGCTTTGGTGTTGTTGTTGATTAAACATCTGTAGATTATTTATTCACCACCAGATAATTTGATGACAGCAAATAAATACTATGATTAACTCAGGCAACATTATAATTTAATTTGGGATTATGAGTTATTATAACCAGGATTACACTGTGGTTAATCAGCCCTAATCAAATTATTTCTAGAAAAGCATTTAATGAAGGATTCTTAAAGTTTGTACATGGATATACTAATAATAAAATTGACAAATGTAAAAAAAAACTGCCTTAGTTGCATTTCTCTCGTTGCTGAGACAAAATACTAAACAACCAATGTTAAAGGAGGGAAGGTTTAAGTCACAGTTTGTAGAGGTTTCAGTCCATAATCTGCTGGCTCCAAGGCAGAGTGGCACATGGCAGAGGGGCAACTGTTCATGCTGGCAGAAGACAGCAAAAGCAACAAGAAAGGAGAGCAAACCTCTTTCTATCTCTTATATTGTATCCAGTGTTCTGGGATTAGGGTAATGACAATCCAATCAATGTACTGATCACCCACCCTTAATCTCAGCAGTCACCCACCCTTAACCCCAGCACCCTTGATCCCTGCATTGCACTATGAATCAATCACACACTGTAGATTCAGCTACATCTGAAAAAGTCTCATCTAAAACTGCATGAGGCTTTAGGGGGAAATCTAGACACAAACCATAACAATAACTGAAAGGAAAAAATAGCTAGGTTATTCATTGGGCTCTAAATACTCTGAAACACCTCATTTGATTTTTCCAGCTATTGCAAACACATGCCGTTGTTTCATTCTGCAAATGATGAAATATTTTCTTAGGTAAGTCAAATAATCTGTTCAATAGAATACCAATTAATGACAGTGCTAAAAATTTTAATTCAAGGTTTCATTTCAGAGGTAGTATTTTTACCATTATACTTTATTGTGTTGTTTTAACTTGTCCTAAAATACCTATGTCACTTCAGATGATCCAGTTAAGTTGTAGGATTTCATTAGGTTTTTGTAAATTAGTAATACTTTTTCATTTCTAAAAGTAGAGTCTCTTACATAACAATTAGCATCATTTGACTGTTTACATGTGTTGACTCAGAGTACTTGAAAAACAATTCTCTTGGAAGTGAAATGAAATTATACATACATATATATATATATATGTATTAGAAACAGAAACTGGATCATAGGTCATATTATTTTTCCACCTAATTCAACACTGTATTCTTTTCAAAGAGTACAGTCACAGGTAGTTTAAGGCAGGATAAATATCTTGTTATCTGAGCAACTACTTTGAAGATAACAACATGCAATATATTAACCATTATTAATCTCTTATTAGTTTTAAAATTCTATATCATCATTTTTGTTCTTTCTTCATTTTAAAATTTAAAAAAAAGCTCCAATTTTGTGTTAGAAGTCCATTATTAACTTCTCATTTTTAAACTAAGGTATTAAAAAAAATTCTCGAATTTATTTATTCTTCAGTCCATGAAAACAGGACCCTAGCAACTTTAACCCAGGGATTCGCTGTCTTCTGATTGAACTTAATTATCAAGGTTTAGAGGAGAGTTTTCTTAACAGTCTTTCCCAAGATACACTGGAAATCATTACATATCTTTAAACATTTTTAATATGTCTTTTCAAAGCTCTAGAGATACTTCTATATGTTTTACAATTCTAAAAAGCACAAAAACCTGAAGAATCCATAGTGATAACTTCACCCTACATCTTATGTGAACTTTTATCAAAATGACCTCCTTGGGAAAGGTGGAACAAAATTTTATTCTAGTGAAATTATTATTTGGCTTAGAAAGAATGCATGCATAACTGTGCTGAATGTCAGAAGGGCCATACTTAAGAGTGTAAATTTTAAGGTATACACCTGAGCATACTCTGGGGACTTTTAAGTATATTCAATAGTTACTTTTTCTTTGTGTTGTTTCACTTTTTAATCTATACACAGTGGGTCATAATAACAGCTGAGAACCCTCAACAAATGGCTAATTCATGTTGACTAAGAACATCTTAGTAAATTGAGCTGAAAAAATATTCCATAATTTTCTCCTTAATTAGTGAGTTTGGTTTAATGGCTATAAACGGCAGCATTAACATTTATGCCACATCAACAATAAATTAGAATCAAGTCTGAATGCAGCTATCCGCATTCCTAGACCTGATGTGTCACAGTGCAGAGAAGATTAAGATTTATACTTGTCTTGGTTGCTTTTTTCTCGTTCCTGGGACAAAATACCCGATGCCCAAAGTGAAGGAAGGAGAGGTTTATTTGTTACAGTTTGGGGGGTTTCAGTCCTTGCTTAGCTGGCTCCAAGGCAGGGTGGTGTGGCTGACGCGCTGCTGTTCAGGCTGCAAGCGGCAAGAGCAAACCGCGCCAAAAAAGAAAACACGCCCCCATTCCGACCTTACATTGCATGTCGGCTCCACCCCTGGGCGGGTGCAGAACTCACATCACCAATCCCAGTGCTACACAACAAATCAATCATAAACATTACATTCAGCCGCTTCCGTGAGTACATGAGGCTTGGGGGAGGGGAGCATCTATACACAAACCGTAACAATACTGCTGTTTATATTAGTCTTTGTTATATTATGAATATTTGTGTATGGTTTACTCAGTCTTCTTGTGGGCAGTTTAACATTTCCCATGCATTTTTGTGAGCTGAAAAAGAGGAGAGGATGTTTCATGGGAGAATTAATTGTATTAAATTGGCTCTTATATGTATAATTTTCCAATGTTTTTGTACAAATTTCCTTAAAATTATAAAAATAAAAAATATCTGCATATGACTTACACCCTATTTAATGGTTTTAATAGTATCAGACCTGTAGAATTAGCTCATGCTAAACTACTTTGCATGCATTCCAGAAATACCTGATGGGTAGAAGTTGCAAATATCAGTTTGTACCTTAATGCATTCCCTAAATCACAGTGGTGGGAATAGCATGCTAAAAGAATATTTATCAAAAGATTTCAGTGTTCTCTATAGACTTTTGAAGACAGCCTGGTATTGGAAATGCATAAGGATGAAACAAAGATAGTTTCCTACACCAAAGGGACCAGTGTTTGTCCCCACAATTTATCTGTTGGATCTGTGAGTAACTTTACCAGTGAATATCTTTATCACTTCAAAGCAGAACTCTACTTTTGTATACTCTGCACACTGTTGCCTTTTTGACCTGTTTTCTTCTTTTATACTTCTTAAGGCCATTTTCCTTTGGAACTGCTCCTGTCCTCTCTGCTTGGCTGTGTGTGTATTGAATGGTTTTTTTGTCTCTGCCAGTTCAATGCCTTTAAGACAGAGTGCAAGAACCTTACAAAAGAATCAGTTTTTATGTTCTTCCTTTTGAAAGAGTGACTTAAACTCTGTCTCTTGTCCATGGATTATAATTTTATATTATATTTTTATTGTCTTTTAAATTGCAATTAGTGTTTTATTTCTTGTAACTTGGGATTATATTTCAAGAGTTGAAAGAGAATCAACCTAAGATGTGTTTGTATGACATTAAAGTATTACTTGGTCAGAGGCCCACTCTCATCCATGTACTACTATTCAGTATAAATTTAGGATATATCTCTGGTAAGGGAACACCTTTGGAAGTGGAAATCTGAACCATAGGAAACAATATGCACACATATATACAACATCACGTATGGATGGATCTATATTTTCTTTGGAAGAGAGAAGGAATTAGAGGGGAATTCATGCTTGTAACAAATTTATCTTTGCTTTAAATGACAGAGTGAATCTAATTTTTCTTAAATATCCATTATTCTGCAGTTATTTACAGAGCACATGTTACTTTCTGTAAGCTATTTATAATAACAAATTTCCAAACATAATGTTCAATATTTATTTCACTTCAGTATTAGGAATCAGCACATTGAATCCTGGAATAGTCAGCATTATGCCTGTTGTCTTCAACAAAACAATTAGACCAAACAACAACTAGTGCTAACTTTAAGCAAAGTACTATACCAGAAGAGTTTAGCAACAAGGCTCAGTAGTTCAAATCTACTGGAGTCCTAATCAGGCTTCAGAAAGATGTCTGAAGCTCTTCTTATCTATATTATATTACTTTCTTTCCAGACAAATCAGAATTAATTCTGAAATCTCATGCTTTTGCTTTTACCAAAAAAGTTAGTCAGAGCTGCCCCATAGTTAAAGTCAGAACATTATTTCTTTAGTAATCTGTGGGGGCTTAGAACAGTTATTTAGCCATAACAGAAGTCTTACAATTATTTTCTTCAAAGCCAGGTGACAAGTTTTTAATTTTTTTTTAATCTATGTCTCCTGAATATATTACAAATCCCAAAAAAGGTATCAAATAGTTTCTTATTTTCATGAATCCTGATAGCCACAAAGCTACACAAACCCCACTGGAATTATGAAACTGTGTTAATGATCACTAGGTATGCTAACCAAGAAAGGTAGGAAGTTGTATGTATGAAGAACTGCTGAAACTGTATAAGGTAGGATGTTTGTCTGATAATTACATGTTTTGAGATTGCTGCATGCAGTTGCTATAATAATTTGTGGGTAATAAGGTATTTTTATCTAAAAACTTGCTCATTCTGACAAGACACCAAAACTCCACCACATCAACTGCCCCTATTTTCTTCCATCACTTTCTTGAAATATTTTCCATCTTTTCAGGCCATGGTAGTATTTCTGTCTTGTAAATTCCATTATTATTTATTGTCACCACCATTCGTGTTTGTATTACTTTGAATTAGAATGTCTTCTCTGCCTAAATAGACTGAAAGTTCTTCAAGGGAAATAACTACGATGGTTTTTCTTTGTATTTTCCACATTGCCAATCACTGTGCTATGTTCACAATATGTTCACACATAAGTTGCTATGTGAACCCATCCCTGAGCCAGGATTGACAAAGCACTTTTTTCACATTTTACTGAGAATACAACTTCTTAAATTTTGACTGAATTATAGTAAGACAGGAATTCAGGGCCATTCTTGATAAACAGTGTTTTGAAACATTAGAATCCCTTGTGTGTTAGCTTTCTATTACTATGACAAAATACCTGAGATAATCAATTTGAAAGGAAAAGGATTTATTTTAGCTCAAGGTTTCAGACCATGGTCACTTGGTCTGTTGCTTGGGACCTGTGGTGGCACAGTACATCATGGTGGAAGCACATGATGGAGAAGGCCTGTTCATCTTGTGACATCCAGAAAGCAAAGAGAGAGAGGAAGGAGCTAGGATTCCAATAAACTAAAAGAACATGTCCACAATGACCTAACTTTCTCCCAACTAAGTTTCACTTCTTCACAATTTTACAACTTCCCAATAATTCCCCAGTCTTTAACACCAGGTCCTTTGGGGACCATTCCAGATCCAAACTGTAGCACCTCATCAGGAGATATCAGAGTGGTAGTCAACACTTCTTGTTTGATAATGAGGAAACAGAGAGAAGATGTTAGTGATTTGTGCAGTTACTTAACTTATTGGGGGCAAAATCTCATAACCCAGGTGTCATTTTCTCTAACAGATATTCCTTCCATTTAATGAACATTTTAGACAATTGATTTAAATTTTGTCTGAGATCTACAACATATTGTAGTTCTCTCCCTCTCCCCCCCTTTGTCCTTGACCCTTATCTCCTTCTCTTTAGTATCATCCTAATGACCCTGTAATACCACCAGGCATAGAGTTGAATTTATAACCCATATGCTGATGTTTGATTTTTCCCCCTCTGTTCCTCTTTTGGGAAATGACAAATTTTAAGTTAGGCATCATCATTATATATAAAATAGAAAAATTTACTATTATTCTCAGGTTGTACCATTTCTGCTAGAAGCTTCAGAAATGTCATAGTGCATGGCATGCATTTTAAATAGGAGCCACTGACAAACGGAAGTGCATCCAAAAGAAGGCATCCAGAATAGTGCAGTATCTGCAAACATGTCCATGTGGAGAATGCCGATGTCATTTTGTGTTTAAGAAAGTTGTCGTGTTGAATCTGAAAGATGCTCCATCTTCTTGCAGGATAATGATAACTTTCTTCAACTATTTCAAGGGCCACCCTGTGAAACTGAGATTCTATGTATTCTGAATAGTTGTACAGGACAAAACTTGAACCATTGTGTGACAGGTACAGGGATGCTGGCTTCGACTCTACATACAGACTTGTTCAACAGTTGATGCTGTGGTTCCAGTTCTCTCTTCGGTGACAAGAAGCTGCACTGTAGAGTTTTTGTCAACAACACCAACACCCTCACAGTGAGGCCAAGACAGACTGTACACACTGAATCATTTACGACCTGAAGATTATATGATTATCTGTGTCATTAGCCAATATCCAAAAGGATGACAATTAAATATCAATGAGCATTTCTCATTCATTTCAGTTAGATGAAGACACTAGAAGCCACGACTGACACTAGAATCTCTGAATAAATTCCCAGGCTGTAGATGAAACATAGCCTATTATGCTGAGTTAGTTTTCCTTCCTCCCTATCTAACTACCCACATTTTGTAGCTTTTCTTGAAGGCACAAAAAAAATTTCTTTAGGAAGCTGTCTACATTGGATACATGAAAAGAATAGAATGTAGCTTAAATAAATCTCTTGTCTTTCAATCTCTTTAGGGTAACACTTGATATTCAGAGTGGCTTATATGAAATGAGTATAATTTAATGAACTACAGTTTCGTAAGTGTTAGAAAATGAATCAAACTGTAAAATGTGCCAGAGGTTTTAGAATAAATAAAGTCATGTTTCATCATATTTGAAATAATGTTACAGCAAGGCAACATATACAACGTATTTTTTCTCTTATTTTGATTAGAATAGAAAGTACATATTGAACTGTTATTTTGAAGCCTGAATCTGGATCAACTTACCATTTTAGTTATCGTTTTTTTTTCTTTTAAATCTATTTTCCTTTCACTAAAGCAGCAGTGAAAGCTCATATTTAAGTTTAATACAGAGTTCATTGAGCACACAAGTTTCATGATAGAACTCATTTTATTAGACCCCACACTCAATACAAAACATCAATAGCAGAGGGTCACATGGCATCTTTCTAGCTGTCACACCAATATCTTTCTCAGTGCTGTCTGCAGTGTCTCAGGTTCTTTATCTATATTGGAACTCATTTAGTTTGATCTCAGAGCTATTTCCAAATGCCTGCAGTACACAAAAAAGCACTCTCACAAGACAATCTTTTGCTTTGTAGATAGGAATATCAGCAAGATTTTCTACGGTCGTGAAGATCAAGACAAATAATGATAATAGTCTTAAGGAGAACCAATCATGATTCTAATGAAAGGCAAAAGAAATGAGTTTAAAATGGTAGCCCAAAGACAGCTGAAGAAGTTAAGCTCAAGCTTAGTTAGAAATGGAACTTTATTCCCCATTCTTTATATTCCATAGGGAATGGAAAGCCTTAAAACTATTTTGATGCTGGCTTCATAAGATTCTTACTTTGATGTAATGATTGTAATCTTGACTGGAGAAGAAACTGATGTGTGAAAAGGAGACAGGAACATTGCTGAATTAGCTGGCTTTCAGAAACTGTTGTAGTAATAGAAGCAAGAAATTCTGGGAATCAGAAGTAACAGTGACCTTTGTGATTTCATGAAGGTCTATCAACTCCTTTTAAAATTGTGAATTATGTAAAATAATTGAGACCTAAAAGTATAGATACTAAAAAAATAAAAATTGAAACAAAGTAAGAACATAAGCAACATAGAAACATTGTGGAAGTAGTAATAGAGTCTGAAATCCAAGAAGCCAGTTAGAAAGTGATCAATTATTCTAATTAAAAAAATTAACTCAGGATAATAAAATTTGTGGACTATCCTTAGGAATAATTTCTCCTTGAATTTTGATCCTACCTACCCCAGCACAATTGCTATATACAATTGATTTTTTTTCTCTTTGCTCTTAACTTAAACTATTGCTTTTGTTATTCTTATATTTATGTTTTTACCATAAATTCTCTGCTTACTGCCCCATCTGGTCTTGTAAAGAGTAAACTTCTCTGAATAATTTACTTTCTAACCTAGAGTTAATATTCTTTACATTATGGGGTCATTGAAACATTATATTTCCAAGAGAGAGTTGAAGATAGCTTTTAAATATACAGTCAAAAAATGATAAGGTGGCTCTCAGATGTAATGAAAAAAATAAAAACTAGCCCAATTTTACCAAACTTTCTTCAAAAACAGAAGTGTGCTAATCCATTAGTCAGAGTGTATTTCCTGTGCTGCTAAAAGTTCTTGATTAGTTATTGAATCCAAGTGAAATCATTTTTAACTTACAATTACTACAGTTGCAAGTCTTTGGAAATGCAAATTAACCTCACATGAAATCATAGCATAACCATCTATAAGAATGAATCATATTTATTGAAATGTTTAAAATTCAGCTAAAGAAGTGGCCCTAGTAAATTAATTGCAATTTTATACATGCACACACACATGTAAATGAATCACATGGTTCCAGTTGTTAATAAGTGCTTCCATTAATGGCATATATATTGAAGAAATGGTAACTGTGGGTACAACCAGTGGTGGTTCTTTCTTTAATAACATTTAAAGGAAGCCTATTGAAACATATTCCTATTTGAAAATTTGGTTAGAAAGATCTTTCAAGTATAAATATATTCTTTATAATACATCTAACTACTTTTCATCATTTATTTTAATATCTAGTTATTGTCTGCATTCTTTCAACAGTGATGAAACCTAAGCTTTTAATAACTATCTTTATAAATAATAAATCCAAGTAACATTTTGGAGTAAAATAATCTTTTGCTAAATTTTGAACCAACGACTAAAATAAAAAAATTATTTAAAATTTATAATGGTAGTTACTGCACTTTTGCAAAAAAAAAAATTGGGTTAAATATTTTCTTTCAATAAAGTATACAATATAGAGTTTGTTCCTGTGTGCTTTTTTGTAATATAACTGACTGTGTAACATAGTCAGTTCTAACAGAGAAGATGATTCTTTTATTTTTTATTTTTTTAAGATAATGATTCCTTTAAAAGACATTAAATTTCCTTTGATTACAAAACAAGACCAACTATACCTGAATTTGAATCTCAATTCTGCCACTTTCAATCATGTATAAGTGAATTAATTTCTCTACCTAAAAACTCAACTATTTTTAAAATGAGAAGTAAGTGAAATATGCGCAAAGCATTAATGGAATATTTGGCAATTAGTAAGCACCTAAGATTATAACCCATTAATATTAGTTTATCAATTTATTACTTAACTGATATAACCTCACATATATGAACATTAATTATGATATATTTTAGGGTTTAATAAATGGCATCTAAAATGTACAATGTAAAAAATACTGGAATTCATAGAAAAAAGTACAAGAGAAAACAAAGAACTATCTCAAATCTCATTAACTAGTAACCAAAGAAACAATATTTCGTTTGTTTTGTTATGTTTTGTTAAATTTATGGGGGCTTGCACCATGTGAGTTTAATTGCACACTTATTTTAAAAGCAAGAAGAATTTTTATTTAATCAGTGGTATTAATAAATTATAAAGTAAACAAGAGAAAATTTATGTACAATCTTAGTTATATGTGTGTGTGTGCATGTGTGTGCGTGTGCATGTGAAAAATAAAAATGTTTGTTTTTATTAAAATTTGCAAATTTAGAAAATATAAGTAAAAATTAATTAGTGATTGTCATAATAGTTTTCCAAATGGAAAGCACACAAAGAAATCATAGGTAATAAATAATTTTTAGATGCCATATATTTTGATGGAAGCTGTGACACTGCAGCATCATGATAAAGCTCTCTGAAAAAGTGACTTTGCAACTGAAACCTGAAAGTTGAAAAGGATCCAGTCACAAAGAATTTCAGAACTTATTTATAGAAAAGCAAAGACCTTAAGTGCAGAAAACTATGATTTACTGGGGTAGAATGTATAGGAAAATGAAACTGCTCAGTATAGTGTTTAAGACACAGGTTGCAGCCAGCTCATGTCAGAACTTGTCAGCTATGATAAAATGCTTAGGTTTTATTCCCGGGGCAGTAGAAATCCATCAAAGAATTTTAAGGAGGAAGTAAAATGTTGATTTGTGCTATAAAATGTCCAATCCTGTAAGCAGTGAATTACGGAAAGGGTCAAGAATGGGATTAGTGAACATAGGGGGAAAGATCTTGCTTTTAAATCCTACTCTGGTTTTTATCAGCAGGGGATCTTTAATAGTTAAACTTTCCCTCACTTTTCTCAGGCTAAAAATAAGTTTTGTTATAGCACTTGTCATATAGAGTTCAAACGTTAATTTAGATCATATCTGTAAAATGTTAAGCATAGCTTCTAATACATTGTAAGCAATATGTAATAACTATTGCTGTTATTATTGATCATGAAAGTGGCAATGTCAGCTAGGAAATTTACTATATAAATATGACATTTGAAAGGAGGTGATTGACATTCTAATTATCTTAAAGCATTGTACCTCATTACACTATTTCCAAGTAAATGAAAACTATCCTAGAATAGCTTCTGTTTTCTGTCAACTATCTTCTCTCTCATCTTTATTCTCTGCTCCCCCACCCACTTTTTTTTTAATTAAAGAAGAAAGGTTGGGATGGAGATGAGAAGTAAAGTAAGAAGAAAGACTGATAAGGAAAATGGAAAAGTTATACCTGCACTCTAAAAATTCACTTTTTTTATAACTTTGCAATTACTCAAAAAACAGAGTCTAGCTTGTAGTCTATTATGTTTAATTTCATAGCATAAGTTAATCATAGCTATTTTTATAATGAAAATTTATGCTTGTCCAAAAGTTATTAAGTACTGAAACCTAAAGGAATAATCTATAGTTTACTGGTGCAGCAAAAAGTTCTTTTTTACTGCATGTGTCCTTTCTCCTCCTCTGCAAACGAATGCATTATGAAAAATACCATTTTGTCATATGTGGTTGAACTACAATTTAGTTCAAACACATGAATGAATTTGAACATCATTGTATTGGTTACTTTTCTAGTTGCTGGGACAAAACACCTGACACCCAAAATGAAGGAAGGAAAGGTTTATTTAGCTCACAGTTTCTGGAGATTTCAGTCCATAATCAGCTGGCTCCAAGGCAGGGTGGCATGGCACTGGGGCAACACTTCAAGGCAGCAGCCAGAGCAAAAGAGCAAAAATGCAAGCCTCTTCTCTACCCTTACATTATACACAGGCCACCCACCCCCCTTCAAGTGGGTGTAACACTCACAAAATATCCTTGCCTTCCTTTGCACAGGATGAGGATATTTACAAAGTAAGAACTCTGGTTCCCTGCTGAGTCTCTCAGTTAAACTTCTAAACTGCTCAAGTTGACACAACGTATTAACCATAACAATCATTCATTTATCTATTTAATAGAAAAAGAATGTAATTTAATGCATGTCTGAATGATAGAACTTTATCATGTTCTGAAGATTCCAAAGTAAAAATGTGTTTGAAATGGAAAAACCTGAAACATGTGAACTGGGTTAATATCTATTGTATGTCTTGTGGCTTTGTAAAACTGGTACTATCTAAATATCAGTAATTACTGGTGTATGGTCATTAATATATGAAAGGCCTTCCTGAAGCAAGCATCATCTTTCCTTTCTCTTTTCTCTCTCTTTCTTTCTTTCTTCCTTTCTTTCTTTCTTTCTTTCTTTCTTTCTTTCTTTCTTTCTTTCTTTCTTTCTTTCTTTCTTTCTTTCTTTCTTTCTTCTTCTGTCCTTCAGCCCAGTAATAATGTTATGAGAAGAGGCTTAGAAGTTCAGTGAGTAGCCACTACCAGCATGAGGAGCCCCAAACTTCAAACTGGTAAGTGGAAAAATGAGATACAGTTTATTTTTCTATGTGTCATGAAATCTGTTGATTGTGCTTCCTATGCAAAAATCATCATAGTCCACACATTTAAAAATATCAGTGTTTCTAAAATCTAGCAAATGAAATTTATTCTCATGACGTGGAAAACTTTTAGAAAGTGGTTTTCTGTGGGAAAAACATAACCTACTTTATTATAAATGGACATGAATTTGAAGAAGCTATATGACTTTTGTAAAAGTTGTTTAAATTCTTTGAGTTTTTAGTTTCCTTATTTTAAAATGGAGGTTATGATAAGTTATCTTGTTAGTTTCCTGAGAATTAACTAAGTCATTATAGACTCTAGTCGTTTCCTTAACATATGGGAAGAATCTAAACATATAACACTTATTCTTGTTTAATATTTTCCTCCAAGTAATACATACTAAATGTTTCACTGAATTATTTTGTCTAATCCTCACTACAACCTTAAAAGTTAGTAGCTATAATTACCCTCTTATTAACAGATGAACAACATATTAACATACTCCATGACTAAAACTACACAGCACAAACTCTTCCCTGAGATACCTTTTTCAGTGCAGTTCTATCTGGCGGTGGATATTCTGTTCTTGCATTGACTTATAAAGTCAACAACAATTATTATCAATAATATGAGAAGTTTTTTACTAGAGATGCTGTGTTACTTCCCAAATGATTATTATGAGTTATATTCTACTTATATATTTGCATGAGTTTTTTATAAATATGTAATTTTGTTTAGCATTCACACCCTGTCAAGGAGACAGAGTAGTGATTGTTAGTCCCAGATTTACAGATAGAAAAGATGAATTTCCAAGAGGTTAGTGAGCTCACTGTCTTAGAGCTCAGTATTTCTGATTTTCTGTGTGTGAGGTTCAGTGTATATTTTACCCATTACAGACTGAGTGTTTCTGTAAAATTACTAAAAGGTAACTGCCAGAGAAATTAAAGGATAGACAACGATAGAAATTGTACAAATCCATGTTTTGTTTTTATTTATAAGTATTGTACAGACACAAAATAACTATACCACATTTCTATGAAAGTTTCTCTAATGATATTTCTCAAATTCCCTATTTCTCATAATATAGACCCATGAGGGTCTGCAGAGTGACACTGGCATGCAGACCAGGAAGCCGACCATGTAGCACTGATGGAGCTCTAAGCAGCAAACCTGACACTCACTCTTACACCTAACACATCTCTTGTTACACTAGACTCCTTCAACATACAGTAAAAATTCTCTTTTGTGATCAAAGGGGAAAGAAGATTGAATTCCAAATTGTTAAGATGAAACTGGTATAAGAAAAATGACAATGGCACAACCTCTGAAAAGAGTTACATGAAACAATTGACATAAAAACTGAAAACCAATTGGAAGTTTGTAGAATGGTTTTCACTAAATTTACTTCTAAGACATCAAGACTTCTAAAAACCTTGTTATACACTGTTGACTTTCTCAAGATGCTTTTAGTTTATTTATTTTTTCTTTTCATTTTATTTGTTCTTTGAAAATTGAGGCTAACTTGTATTCGGAAGACTGAACTGTGTCAGTTCCCAAGGAGTGATCAGGCCTTTGTATAATTTTAAGAGCTAAAAGTAGATCTGGGCCTGCTATGGAATGAAAATAAATAGGTCTCCCCACTATGTACAAAAGGCTTTGATATATTTCACTTGTTTGTTTCAGAAACTACCAGAGAAAATTTCAGCAATTTCCGTGCAAGGCAAAATGTAGATTGACTCAGCAGTGAAAATTTACTCAGTAAGATGGTTCTGTGACTTTCTTAGTTCCACTGAAATACATCATATTTAGATGTGCTGTTTTATTAATAACTGTTTTATCATCTGTGTCAAAGTATGATGCTCAATGTTTAGGCATAGCTTTTGGTTGTGAGTAAATATCAAATTTTTTACCATAGGTTAAAATGTCAGAAACTAAATAAATTATGTGAATTTCCACCATCTTAGCAGTGCTTGAGGCATCTTAAAATGACTGTAAAGGGTATAGCTTAGTTAAAGAACATGCGCTTAACGACTGCGTGTGTGTGCGTGTGTGTGCATGTGTACGTGTGTGTGCGTGTGTATCTGTGTGTGTGTGTGTGTGTGTGTGTGTAGTACTCTGTCAAATTAAGGTAAGAGGGATGCACAACAGGAAAGGAAGTTGGCCTACCAACATTTTAGCGGAATTGCTTATTCGAGTGTTTGATACTAATTTGAATTTAGGCCCAAGGCTTTTTGTAACAATTTGTTCTTCAACTATGAAGCATAGAAGCACTCTGAAAAAAAAACTAAGTCTTTAATAAGACAAGGGCTGAGGAGCAGTCTTTTCTATTGACTATTGTAAAACACTACATGTCCATAGATTTTATTATAATCACAGATCAGTGAACAAACAACAGCAACAGGACCAGCAAACTATGAGCCTGGACAATGACTACTTGACATTGGAAATGAAATCCTGAAGAGGAAAAGCATATGTAGGACAATAAGTTAATACAGAAATCAGAAAAAAAAATATATACATATGTTAGGAAATAGTTGACTGTCCTCATATATTCAGTGAATGACTCAGAAATTAAAACATAGAGACTGAATAAATTGAAACACAGCGATTAAAGGAATTGGAAAGTGTAAGGGAAATTTTAATCTGATAAGAGACAAGAAATAACAAACACATTTCTTGAAAGAAAACTGAAGAAGCACTCAGTTTATTCACAACAATAGAGAACAAGGAAAAATGGTGAAACAAGAAGAGAAAAAAATTACTAATGCAGTGAATGGAAATCCATCCGTAATTAATTATTATTTTATAATAGAATAGAATAAGTTTAAAAAAGAAAAAAGTAACTTCAAAATCACAAGTGAAAAAATATTGCTCCAGAAATAAATTAAAAAATATTTTACAATGTCTTTTTAAATATCTACTTAAAATACATTTAAATAAAAAAGAAAGAAAAAAAGATTTTGATCATTCTACAAATTACTTTCTCTGGTCTGAGTTTCTTTTGCATGGCATGGGAATTACCTATGCTTTAAAAATAAAGATGACCTAAAGGTAAGCCTAGAAAAGAATATTTTTGGATCTTACAGATTTTTAATTCCTTACGCTTCTATAGTTATTGGTATAGTCAACTTTATTTGTCTCTCTTAAACAGTTTTGATAAATTCTGTTAACCAAAGAAAACTACCAATGCTGAGCAATTGTCCAGTTGTCAAATAGACCAGTACATCCAGCAGCATGATAGTGATTTTAATTTTTTCTACTTTTTGACATATGACATAATTAACCTAAGTAAATATTTTTTTGAAATGTGCCAAGAACAGCGCACAAATCATAAGCGAACAGCTCAACATATTTTCACGGTATCCATAAATCTGTGTAAAATCATTTAGATTAAGTAGATCATAAGTAACATCACTGAAGACACTCTTTACTCTTTTGAAGGCACAAATTCCAGCACTGTACAAGACAATTCCTTTCCTAAGTTCTGATATTATGAATTGTTTAGTCTGTTTTCGAGCTTTACTTTGTTGTTAAAATAGAATTTGTACTTGCTTTATGTGTCACAACTTGTTTTAAACATTATGTATGGGAAATTCCATGTGTTACAGTAGTTTAAATTTTTGTGTATTTTCTCATGGCCAGTTTGTGGATTTTACATCTTTACATATGTCTTTTGGGATTTGTATATGAATTTTTTTCAGTTGTAAAATTGCTTTTATTGGGATTATAAAGCTTGTTTAAGGTAGATAGAGTGGTACCTTATTCACAAACTTAATTTGTTTCATGATTCTGGAAAAGATGGCCACATTCCTATTTGTGCAAGAGACACCTGTGGTCCTGTTGTCACCCAATGCAGAGTTCACAAATTGAAACAAATTTTGCCAAATGCTTCTGTTTACAAACCAAATTGCTTGCAAACAAAAGCATTCATGAACCAAGATACCAGTGAACTTCTAACTTTTTCAAATGCTTGTACAAATGTAAGGTCCACTGGCACAGTATAAGAGTTCTAGGAGTTTTATACCTTTGTGAACACTTAGTAACTTTTAAAAAATTATTCTTTTTATTTTTTTGATGGGTATGTTGTGCTATAACATGGTGATTTTAATTAACATTTTTTTGGTGACCTATAATTATGGCCTTACTACCCCAAAGTGACAATTTTATAGCCACTCCAAGTTAAAAGGTTCATGGAAATTTAAAGAAAGCACTAGTAATGGTGGTAGCTTTATTCATCCCTATTGGATGAACACTTTGTCTATAGTGACTTAAAATTTCCCTTTATGTTAAGAAAATGAAGGGTTGTATTTTCAAAACCCCATTTGAAGGTATTCAAACCTGGCAATCTCATTCAATTTAGAACCGATTTATCTATTTTGCTCTACTTTTACTTTTTCATAAGTTTATTATACATGGAATCTATTAATAGCTGTCGTTTCAATGAGTACCAACCAATCAAATGACCGTAGAATTACAGCTGGGTAGTGATGATTGAAGTTCGTTTCACGGTTGTGATTCCACATTCCATTTCTGTGTTGGAAAAACTAATTATTTATTTAACCATTTAAGCTAAGGAATACATAGGGACAACAAGCATGAGAAAGATCCAGGGAGAGCAGCATTATTTTGACAGAGAGCTAGGGCTCTCACCTATGCAACAAGTGTGACAGCTCCATTTCTTTCCCAGGCATTTCCACTGGTGGGTTTTATGATGCTTCATTTGCTTCCAATGTTATTAGTTTCCAACAAGTGCGTATCTTAGCTGGTATGTGGTTGAGAAAATTTGGTTATGTGTAATTTGGTACTATGTTGTTGTATGGCATGTTTTTTGTTACAGAGCCATATTATCTGAATGTATCTAAATATAAATGCTATGGAATTTCCCTCCAGTATTGAAATACAATTTTAGAATTTTTATTATGTCAAAATAAATATAACATTCATATTTTAATGGTTTTAAGTGTACAATTCTATAGGATTAAATACATTTTCTTTGTTGTGTATTTCTATCATCTGCTTCTAGAACCTTTCTAATTACTAGTGTAACTGCAAATGCGTATGAAAATTGTAGTTCTTTAAAACTCTGCACCGTCATGTCACTGGTATCAGACATTGCATCTTTATACTGCATATCCTTTATGCAGATATTATAATTTTTTGTTTTTTAAATGACATGGAAAACAAAAAAAGATAAACAATCCAAATTATAATAATTCTGCTACTTGTATTTGTTCATAGACTCACCTTTACCAGAGAACATTGCATTTTCTTGTGATTTTGACAGACTCATTTATCTTTTTCTTCAACTTGAAGGAATCTCTGTAGCATTTCTTTTAGGGAAAACCTAGTAATGATGAACTCACTCATTTTGTTTGGAAATGTCTAAATTTTTCACTCAGTTTTGGAGAGTTATACCAAACATAGAATTCTAGGTACCAAACGTAGAATTTTTTTTCATTTAGCACATTAACTATATCATCTTACTGACTTCTGGCCTTAAGGGTTTCTGCTAAGAAATCTGCAGGTGTCACTGGGAACCCTTGTATCTTCATCTCGTGAGCTGCTTTTGTCTGTTCATGTTTTTTTTCTTGGTTTGTTTTGAGATATGTTCCATGATTTCATGAATTATTTGAGGTCCTCGAGCATTTATCAGAGTAGTTTTATAGTATTATCTAGTGAGTTTGATGTGTGTGTTTGTCCCTCGTTTTCAGAGACTTATTTGTTATTTTTAAAGGGTCATATTTCCCTGTCTCTTTGAGTGTATTGTGATCTTTTTTAAAAATTGGTCATTTTAAGAGATGCCATCATCCCCACTTTGTACAGCCTGGTTCTCTGCAGGGAAGTACAGTTGTTAATTCACCTGGCAAGAAGACTTAATGTCCTTTCAGCGAATTTTGTAGGCATATCTTCTGTCTGGTAATGTCTGTGTGGTTTCTCTGGATATACACGGTAGATATTTGACCAATCCTCAGAACTCACACCAACATCTACTTGTAACTATTTATTCAGTGTGTAACTATTTATTTAGTGATTCTGTGAACTTCTTCTCATTCACCAACTTGCTGATATCACTCATGGTTGCTTTCCAATATATTAATTTGCCTAAGAGTCTCATGTCAACTTTTTGGAGCATTAGATGTTCTGTTGCACTCCTTGCACAACAATCTCTTACCTTCTGGCTTCTATGCATCAGCAGCTCCCTCTGCACACACAGTTTTTTACTTGCCTCTACCTGGGTACTGGCTTCTGGCCTAAGATGTAGACTGTGACAGTCTTTGTCCTCTGATCTCCAAGTTAAGTAAGACAGAGATCAACTCCTTGACAATACACACACAGATGAGAACACACACAGGTCAGGAAATTTAGTCTTCTCTGCTTTCTCTGGTACAAGGAGGGAACTGGAGATTGGGGCTCTTCCTCCCAATTGTAAAACATCACAAAATATAGAAAGTTTGACAAATGCAAAAAGAAAAAAATGCTACAAGAATTTCCTCCAGTTTTAATCTGACTTTTTCTTAATTGGGCATTTGCTCTGAGTCTTTGACTATCATAGACCTTATTGTTTTAATCACTTAATGAGTTTTTTGTTTTTTTATTTTTGTTTGTTTTTCTATAGGGATAAAAGAATAGACTTTGAATGTGTAGTCTCCCACTTTTTTGATACTTTCTTAAAAGTTTTGATCCAAATTTATTTTGAATATAAATAATCAGTATTATATGTTTTACACATTATTTTAACATGATTTGTTCATTACTAGAGAAGAACTCCAATGATTGAAAAATATGTTATAAGCCTTTCATGATAGAAAAGGAATTATTCCAACACTGTTGCTACTGCATTATTTAGTATTGTCATATATGATATGAAGGACAAAGAGGAGTGGTCAGATGTCAATGAAATCGAATTTTTATTAGAAAATCTAATTTACCTGTTTTGTCTCTATCTTATCAGCAGAAATAATTTGGAGGTAATTCTGCATACATAAAAGTTTCATCATTTTAACAAATTTGTAGCGGAACTTCCATAGGTAAACAATGCACATGTAATATAGAAGTAGTTGTGTCAATTTATTATGTCTTATATTAGATTTAATAAAAGGAAAATACTTTTAAATTTTAGTAACAAGTGTAAAAATTGAATGCTGTCTTGAAAACCTAGCATAGTGAGTTATTAATATTCTATAGCTAAGACCCTCAAAATAAAATAAAAAGCTAATGATCTTCACTATAAATTTGTAAGATCATATTTAACAACAGAGTAAAAAAAATTGAGAGGAAATATGGAAATGTGGTCCATTCATTTAGAAATGTTTATTTTACCCAAGTTTATAACCCAGAAGTCCTTTATAAACCTCTCTTGCACAGTTTTCAAAGCAAGACACTTGTAATTAGTTTCACATACAAAGAACTGTTTAACATATTTTTCAAAAACAGAAATTACTAAACATGACAGACATCTGAAACAAATGAAAGCATCTCTTAGTACAATTTATTAAAATGAGATTTAAATGACCATTCATCCAAGCATCTATAACAGAAAGCTTAAATTTATTTTATATTAATTCATTTTTATTATTAAAAAAACTGAACATGAAATTATTCTTTTTTATTACTAATGTCTCAGAAGGACAAAGAAAAGGTAGTTATATTGAAACATTGAAATAAATTCTATGTCAGTCACTGTAAAACTTAGATTCTGTGATATTTACAATTCTTTTGGTTATATAATTACAAGAAAAACTATTGGAATATTGTGCTATAAAATCAGGGTTTATATTACAGCATATTAGAATTATGAGGTAGAAATAAGTCTTCCTAACAGAATGATCCCTTTTACCCAACCCTGCTATAGGAATGATTCTTGTTAATGTATTTGCAGAAAACACAAGAACATCTTGATACTGTATGGCTTACTGATTCTTCCTATATAGTGGTATAGTGTTAAGTATGTTAAGATGAAAATAGACTCATTTCCTCTAAGTTTAAAATAATTATCAAAAGGAATAATGAATATAAGATACCTTAAATTTGTTAATTATGTTGGAGAATTATTTTCTTTCCAAATGTTTTTCATTAAAATTTTTAACATAGGCTTACCATATTTTCAATAATTAGCTGTGCTTTCTTTATCAAATTTTTTCATCAAATTATAAAACTCTCTGATAGCTCAACTTGGATTTCTCTCCTAAAGCCATCTCATGAGTTTTTTTCTCTTATGACTACATACAGCCAAGTACATACACACACACATTCGGAGGTTGTCTTAAATTCAAGTAAATTTACTTTTTTCTTTGTTTTAGTTGAGGTGACCTTTCTACAGGTTAATCCTTCCTAATGTCCAATGCTAATCCCTTCTATTTGATTTGCATAGGAGCAGAAATGGAAAGTACTAACATACCCATAATACAGACTTTCCATAGGCAAAATTGAAAGATAGATAGGTGAACTATTTCCTCACTTTTACTCTTTCATCTGTTTTCTTTTTTTGTTATGGTTTTGATTGAAAATATCCTCAGAACTCATGTAATTAAGGTTGCTTGCCAGCTGAGTGGCTTTTCAGGAAGTTACTAGATTCTGAAGGGTATAACTTCATCAACTGAATTAATCCATTGATGAGGCCATACTTTGATGGCATTATTTTGAGGTGATGGAATCAGGAGGTGGAACCTAATATATGGGAATTCATGATAAAGGCATGACCTTGGTGATATATCTGGGTGCTGGTCCCTTTTTATTTTCTTTGGTTATCTCTCTCTCTCTCTCTCTAAGAATCCAACAATTTGTAATAGTTAAATCTTGGAAACAACCCAAATGCCTATCAACCACTGAATGGCTAAATAAGATGTGATATATATATTTAAAAATCCAATTTTTTTCTTATTATTTCAAATTAAGAAAACAGAACATGTGCCAAGCCTAAGTCATTTTAAGAATTTGTTTGACAGAAAATATGTTTTAATCTTTGATAAAGTAAAAATGTAAGGTACCCTGCATGTCTGGACCATATTACAAAGATCCCAAATAAATGATAGTTAGGAAAGAATGATGAGAAATGCAATTGATGTCGCAAGGACGTTGTTTGTGTAGCACCTTAGGCTCACAATGAGGCAGATCAAAAATTGTCTGATTGTCTCAATATTATATAATATGCTTTGAAGCATCCTCCCAGAATATTATTTTGATTTGTGTTCCTTTAGAATCAAGTTCAATTTTCAGACCTATCTTCTATCATTTTATATTTTTACAAACTGAATCAAATATTTGTGGCAGACTAGATTTCTCTAGATTTTAGGAAAAGAACAAGAAAGCGATGATATAGAAAAGTGAATTTGTGTCCAAGTGTTTAGGAAAATGTTATATTTCCAAGAGTGTTTACTCTTTAGACATTCTTTGTTTTAATAAAATTGAACTAAAGAGGAAAAGAGACATGGAGCTCAATGTGTTTTCAAACTGTTTATAAACCAAAGTTTGTTTATTTATTTTTTTAGGCTCAAGAGATATGGTACAAATAGGAGTGTAATCTCAACCAAGCCAAGAAAACCAAAAAAAAAAATCTTCAAATTTGTCGGTGGATTTGAATTAGCAACTATATTTGAATACCCTCTAGAAAATAAAAATATAAAAATTGTATATACTGACGGGATACCATGTGATGATGTTTCAGTGCATGAATAAAGTCAGGTAAAACTGGTAATCAGTTAAAAATGTATCTGTGGGCTCAGACATAGATCACTAGTTTGCAAGGAAAGAATTCACAGTACTTTATTCTCGAAAGCTTTGTGTGATATGTACTACACAATTGCTACCCGTATTCACACTGCTGTGCAATAGCATATGAGAAATTTATACTCTTCTCTAACTGCACCTTAATACTCATCGCTCAATCTTTTCCCATCATTCTCTTTCTTTTTCCCCTCCTTATGTTAAGCACCATTCTTCTCTCCCCCGGTTCAACATTTTTCTACCTGTGAGAGCATGTCTTACTTGTCTCTCTATGCCTACTTTATTTCATTTAATATAATGCCCAGTTCCATCCATATTGTCTCAAATGACACGATTTAATTATTTCTATGGTTAAAGTGTATTCCATTGTGCACCACATTCTTTAAAAACCATTCATAAATTGTTGAGCATTTAGGTGTTTTAGTTTCTTGACAATTGTGAATAGTGTTGCACTATACACAGAAGTTCAGGTGTCCCTTTGATATACCGATTACCTTTCCTTTTTATATACTCCCAGAAATAGAACTGCTGGGAAACATAGTACTGCTGTTAACATTTTGAGGCACTTTCATACTTCTTTCTGGAGTGAGGTAATATATCCTTGTTTTTATTTGTGTTTCTCTGATGATTAGTGATGAACATTTTTTCAGATACATTTGGTGAATTGTGTATCTTCTTCTGAATGAATATCTTTTTAAATCTACTGTTCATTTTTAAAATCAGGATACTTCATTTTTTGCTTTGAGTTTTCAGAATTTGCTATATATTCTGCCAGATAATTAGATGCAGATATTTTCTCATATCATGTAGGTTGTCTCTTTACGCTGATGATTGTTTCCTTTACTGTGCGGAAACTTTTTAGTTTGATCTAATTTCATTTTCTATGTTTGCTTTTTTCTTTTCCTGTGCTTTTTTGAATTCTTGTCCAGAAAAATCCTTGCCTATGGGCTGGAGATGTTACTCAACTGCAGGTCACTTGCTTAGCATATTCAAAGTCCTGGGTTCAAACTCAGCACTGTAAAAATGAATTAAATAGGCTTTGATTAGAAAAGAAAAAGATTCACACATATTCCAATGTAATTATGTATTTCCCCAATGTTTTCTTTTAATAGTTTTTTATATTTAAATCTTTAATACTCTTTAAGTTGGTTTTTATACATAATGAGAAATAAGGGATTAGTTTTATTCTTCTGCCTATGGATACTCAATTTAAAAAAAAAACACATATTGAAAAGACCACCTATTCTCTAATGTGTGTTCTTAGTTCTTTTGTCAAAAATGAGTTGGGTGTAGATGTATGGAATTAATTCTAGGTACCCTACTCTGTTCCTTTGATCTAGTATTTTATTTTTATGCCAGTACCATGCCATTTTGATTATTATTGTTCTATGGTATACTAGAAAATCAGGCAGTAAAATGACCCCTCACTTATTCTTTTAATTCAACATTATTTCAATTATTTAGGATTTTTGTTGTTCCATACAAATTTTAGGACTTTTTTTCTAATTCTGTGTTATTATTATTTTCACAAGAACTGTATTTACTCTGTGGATCGCTTTGGGGAGTATTAATTTTGATACTTCTAATCTACTGATGCAAGATATCTTTCCATTATTTTGACATCATCAATTTCTTTAATCAAAGTATTATAATTTTCATGTAGAATTTTTTCACTTCTTAAATTTATTTGTAGATATTCCATTTATTTTTATAATTATGTAAAATGGCATTATTATCTTGAGTTCTATTTCAGATAGTTGACTATTGGCAATTTCTTAGTGTCTTTTCTTTAAAGAAAAATTTCTGAACTACAAAACCTGTAGATTCTTACTTTTCCTGCTTCCTCATTACTGTGAAGCTCTTTCTTTTGCTTTTGTTCCCTTACTGTGTTGTATTTTTATACCTGATCCTAATAGTGTGCTTTATTTATAGCATGATGTCTATAATATGGACTTTATAATTCATCTATACTGCAAAACTGAGTTTTTGGTATAAGGAAGCATGTTTAAATTAGGTATAGATCTGTCTTTTGCTAGTAGCTTTCACATAGTTTTGCAAACATTCCAACATTTATCTATCTATAAGCCATTTATTTTGGAACCCTAATTTCCATGAACATAAGAAAAATCCTAACAGAACCTGAGAATTAAGAACAGCTATCCATCTCATGTGGGTGTTGTTCTCAATATATTTTATCCTATTTAAATACTAGTTCCAACTGTCTGTTATCTGGTTTTCCAGACTAGATGTATTGGGATGAAGCAGAGATTCTATTTAAATCATTAACATATATTGGCAGTATAAAAATGGGACAACTGACAAAACAGCAATGTGTAAAATAAAAGACACTGTTAAACATCTAGTTTGTGAAAATAACACAAATAAATTTATTGTGATGTAGAAGTAAATTCCTCAGTCTATAAAACAAACATATGTCCTATTTATTATGTGTATGAAAGATATGAGTTTGTGATATACCTTTTTTAAATAAGTTTGTCAAGTCTATAGTACATGTTTATATAGAGGATGTTGTTTCACTTTTTAGTTCTAGTATAATTTCATAAGATTGGTTTTGGTTTCTTTAGTTCAAATTGCAAAGTATGCAACATAGTAGTGTGATAACAATATAGATATTGCAAAGCCTCCAAATATTCCTAGGCAATCATCTTTTGAAAATGACAGATAATTACGTATTCATTTAGTCAATATGTTTTTTACTTAGTATCTTCCATGAACCAGGAATACTGGTGTAAGAAAACTACTGTGAATGAGAACTTATTACTTAGTTTAAGGAGCAAAAAGTCTATTTAGGAATCTTGGCTCATACTAATGTTCATAACAAATGTCCATACATCCACTTAAAAATATTAAGTGACATGAAATTTTAATAAATGAAATTTTCAAGAGTCTAGATATTTACCGATACTGATTCAACTTTTTTGTTTATCATTCACAACTACTCAGTGAGGGGAAGGTTATCATTATCCCTACTGAGATTTAGCATATTACTAAATATCTTTAGTCAGACTGTTAACTTTTAAAAAAATCATTATGTGTATGGCTAATGTTGGGATTATTGTGAAGACTAAAGAAAAAATTACATGTGTAGTACATGGCAGTTTTTTTTTTCTTCCATCTTTAACATATTTATTTATGGAGGGTTAGGTAAAACAGCTAGAAAAGAATATCATTTTGTTTTTTATTTTGGAGTTTAGTTAGAAAATTATTTTTATAATGCAAACTTCATGTGTTTTTTTGTAAATTAATGAAAAATAATTTTATAGAGTACCATTGGAAGTATTGTAACCAAATTGATATTCAGTGGTAGCAGGATTTTATTTTCTGGGTGATCATTAAATAAAGCATGCCACTGTGTAGAATTTAGTAATGCAGAATCATAATTCAGGACTACATAGTTTTAACAGCTTGATCCTGTCTTTTGAATCCAAGGATAGCTATTTGTACATTATTTTTATGACTTCTTTTGACTTGTGGTCTTCTCTAATTTTTAGAATATCTAGTTTGAGGAAAAAATGAGCAATGGGTTTTTGTATCTGTAAGCATGGCAGACTTTCAAGAATTGGCAGTTGATTTAGGAAACTTCAGAAATAAAATGAAGGAGGTGAGAATTTGTCCTTAAAAAGTTAAAAAAGGTAAGCAGTGATCAAACAGGTACCAAGAGGGTTAGGGAGCAAATAACAAGAACCTCAGCTACTATGAATAAATTTCAGAGTCAGCACTTGTGATTCTAACAGAATCAGCAAGAGGAAGACCAGCTTGTAGTTCCAAAGCCTCTTGAATGCTTAGTAATACTTGTAGATTTTTTTTCTTTCTTTCTTTCTTTTTTTTTTTTTTTTTAAGACAAGATCTTGCTATATAGTTCAGGTTGGGCTTGAACTCACTATGTTGCCCAGGTTGGCCTTGAAATCATAGCAATCTTTTTGCCTCATCCTCTCAAGTGCTGGGATTATAAACATACGCCAACATGCCTGTCTCTGGCAATAATTTATTGATATGAAAAAAATAGATCCAGATACATTGACAGAGACTCACATAATTAACTAAAATTTAGGACATCTTTCATGATGATCAAGAGTTTGCTTAGGTGAATAGAGGTAAAAATTATCATGGGACAAGCATGATATTAAATGAAAAAAATGTAGTTAATCAATAAGTGGATTTTGAGCACTGTGCAGTTGTCACTGTGTTGGTCCTAGGAGATATAGAAATGTAAAATATTGAGCCTTCAAGAAACACATAACCCAGTCACAGAGATAGCATGCTTTATTATAAAGAAATAGAATAAAATTGTAAAACATCTTTAGAGAGTCATATGTGACAAATTGTTTGTGTGAGACATGATATGTGGTATATATTGTGATCTAAAGCTAAAAATAATTTGTTTTTCATCTTTTGAAAATAGTCCTATCAATTCATAAATTCACATCAAGTCAAATTTCCCAAAGATTTTCTCCTTACAAACTATAAACCTGAATAACATTGAAGGAAATTGATAATTATAGTCTCCTTTGTAATTTGCCATGTAAAGTATTCTCATTGAGATTCTTTTCATGGTACTCTGCCTAGATTGCTAATTCTTTTCAGAGAGAATGTTTTGGCTGAGTTGTGTCATTAATCAAAATTTATACCTCCCAGTAACTTTTTTCTATGAAGGGAAAATAGTGGTAACACGAAAGCAAAGGAAACCATGAGTGTGAAAGTGATATACAATATTATTTTTTCACCTGACCAGAGCTATTCTTATATTCTTTTTTTTATTTTTCAAAGAGAAAAAATTATAAAATGTTACTGAATTTCAAAACATGGTAACAGGAAATTGACAATGATTAATATATTGCGTATTGTGGTCTTCAGAGTTTTATATTCTTGGAACTAGTCTATCTTTGTGATAGGGGACAATATTGAGGATTTAAGATCATGTCATGTAGTTTAGTTTCATTAATATATGTTAAAGGTGCACTGTGTGCTTTGCCACCATCAGTCTTGCTTGAAGCCTTTCTTTTATTTCAGTGTGTGAGATGTAGCTGGCCCTCTGCAGGATAAAAAGTACTGTGTTTATGCAATGAATTGTCATAAGCAGTGCCCGTGATCATTTTTTTAAACCAATGTGTCAAGTTTCTCTTTTATCTCCCTGGCTCTACACATTTCCATGATGTACTCCTTGACTGTTTTGCCTCTAGAATTAACTTTGTGATAGATCATGTTCACTTGGGATTTTTAAGTGACTCCTTAACACTTCAGCAATTTTAGGAAATTAGTTTGTATTCAAGTTGTAGAAAATTCTTCTGGTTTCCATGCTCCCAAACTGAAGAAGAGGTGAGAAAAAGATAACAGAGTAGAAACAGCCACATATTATTTTAAATAATGTCAATCACAAGGTGATTAGTTGTAGGTGCATATGGCAAGACCAGCAATACTTCATGTTGAAGAAGCAGTTCCCCAGAAGAATCCCTATTCCAAATTATTTCTTATATTTCATAGGCATCATTTGAATTAGCAGTTTCAGTTTAACACACAGTTCATATATTTGTATATCCAGTTTGTGTCATGCATATCAGAAAACTAATCCGCACTGTACATCCAGGGTCATAGGTTAGAATGGTGAGGGAAAAAATCCATTCGTTCTAAGAGATCTCTTACTGGGTAAATCTCACAGAAGTCTGAAAGCAGTTGTTTGTCTTTCCTGGAAAGACAATTAGAATGACACAGACCTCTGAAATCAAGGCAGACTTCTGCAAGCACAAGTTTCTCTTCTAATTCCATCTCCACATTTTTTATTTATTCTTTTTCCTCCTCCTGAATGTCATGCACTTGGAAGAAAAGTACTATCATGCATCTTTAGGAGAAGATGTGAAAAGAATGGAGACTCCCAGAAAATCCTGGTAGTGCTGCAGGTAAGGAAACTCAGCACAAAGCAATTCTTTGCGAGTAGGCTGAGAGGACGGGCCAGCCTCTGTGGCCACATGAGGCTGAATCTTGGTCTAAGTGCTAACTAGCATGCTACTTCAACAAATCTTCTAAGTTTGTTTGTCTATAGAATCATCATATGGTAGAGTTTACCCTAATAAATTTGAGTTGGTGATTAAATAGCATCATGTTTGTAAAACAGCTGAAACAATACCTAACCTGACATCATCACATGAATTAAAAAGATTGACAAATGCTAGTTATTACCTGAGCAACAAAAAATTTTGAGGCTAAACACAAGAGGGAAGAAAACACATGGGGGAAAGGGAACGTAGAAGTACAGTGCTAATTTGCTGAACTGAGTCTTTAGAAGACAATGCATCTTCCAGGCAGATAAAGTTAGCCTTTCCATACAAGGAGGACTGTGGCAGTAGAGAATGTAGCACATGGTTTAAAAATACCAGTGTGCAGGTGAGAAACTACATAATGGTTAGTATCGCAAGAGTGTAATGTGCAAGGCAGGAGGATGTGGGAGTTGTGCTTTCAGAATTAAGTAAATGCTGTCTCATGAAGGCCACTACATTTCATATAGTAGCTGTCGCTGTCTATGTGGATAGTAGAGTGCAATGTACGAGTCATAAACAAGACACTGGTATGGCTTGACCATCCACATTGTCATGAAGCAAAGACTTTCCTAAAAAAAAAAAAATCATCACTCTTGGTCATTGTCTTCTCAAAACTCTTCTGCTCTCTTCTGTTTATTGTCATATTTAATCACTTTGGTTTTCCCACGCATCTTTTCCCTGCTAAGCCCTTGACTTTAATCACATCCTGCACTCACACATTGATTTTGATTGTGTGTCTTGATTGTTTGTTATTTACAGCAAACCTGGTTTGGTTACTTATTAGGTGAGTGTACCCTTTCTCTAAGCACATTAAAGGAAGGTTAGATTTGTCTTCATTTCCATCATGAAAGCACTTAGGAAATTATGCTATTGCTCAGATTATAAATCAAATTTTTTATGAAATATATTGGATTTATATTAAAAAAGGTATTCACTTGTACTGATAGTATTTATCAGCTACTGCTAAGATAAGTCTATTTGAATCATCTTTCATGCAGATAAAGGTATGCGATACTTGTGGGAAAATTGTAAAGTCAGAACCACTTCAAAGTGCTGATGTCTTTTGTTCCCAAACCAATGTCTCTCTCTATGCCCTGTAACTCACATACTTTCTGGGTGGCAAGCTTGAGATGCTCCTATGAGCCAAAAAAGAGCAATTTAATTTGAAGCTTCAGACAATGAAAAAACAATATAAAAAGTTAGTGAAGGAGTCTAAAAGAATACTAGAAATATCAAGGAGAAGAACAAAAATGATCTTGGCAAATCCTTAGTACTTGTTCTTGATACTAATGATTGCATTCTGAAATTCAGCTAAAGAAGCTGAGAGGTGTCAGAAAACTTTCACATTATGTTCTAGCAGATGGTTAAGTAGAATTTCTTATTAACTCATTCATCTAAAGCGCTTTCACCTGTATTAAAATGGTCCAAGGAAAAAAAAGGTTTTATAAATGTTTGTGATCTTTTACTTTTGGAGGGAAAATCCATTTTCTATGATTTCTGTGAAGTGCAGAAACGTATTTAAAGGAATTAACTGTGATCATTCATTGCTTTGAATTGATTTCTTTTGCAGTACTGTTTCCAACATTTTCATATTATTTCATGAAATTCAAGGACTTTGTCTTGCTGATATATGATGAAAAATACATAAATGTATATCATTTGTTTGAACTGTACACTTCTCTGTGTGTGTATGTGTGTATCCCCTGAATACCAAAGTATATGTAAAATGCAACTTTTGTTATCAACTTTCTCATCCCTACTCTACCCTAATGTCCCTCTCTGGCCTGTGTATTCATCTTTCAACTGCATTATTCTACTCTGTTTCCTGTCATGCTTTAAAAGTATTCATCCATTTCACAAAGGCTCTTATATATGCTCTTACTTTTTGTCTGAAGTTTTCTTTTCTTTCTGGGATCTACCAAATCCTTACTTATTTTTCAGAGGTTTATATACTTAATGAAAGCTTCCTTAATTTATGAATATATTCACTTCACACAGTATGCAATCACTTTGCTCAATTTATACTTCTGTTAAAGTATTCCCCAAACCTTGTCCCAAGGAAATAGTTTTGGAAGGTGGTAGAAGGTATACCCCAGGAAGAAAAGGAAATAGGGAATATCATAAAAATATGAGGTTACTGTGTAGTGAATAAAATTAGACAGGCATTTTTCTTAAAACATATTTAGACCCTTTTTAATTCTCATGTTCATTGTAATGATTCAAAAGTAGACTACATGTTTCTCACATATATTTCTTATGGATTCTTTTTCAGATAACACTTTACATCCACTGGGACATAAACATTTTTCTAAATGCAGTCTATGAAAATTCTGCTTTTTCATTTATATTATATTGTTTTTCTCTTTTATTTCTTTAAAACCTGTGAACGAAGTCAACATCTTTGTTCTATGTTTCATTTGTTCCTCTTTACTTAATAAATTGTGAGTGATTGTTTGAATATTGGGTTCATTTTCAAAAGAAATTATTCTACATCCCATCTCAATATAATGATAAAAAAGTGTAACTAGTGCCTTTTTCCATTTTATTTGTTGTGACTATATAAACTTCAGATAAATCAGTAAATCATGTGAATAAAATAAAAATTCATTTTTAGTGTATTTTTTTAAATATTAGAGTCTTTAATCTATAAAAATACACAATTATACTATTTTCCTACAAAACTGAGGATTGTACACAGGGCCTTCAAATGCCTACATCTCCAGCTCTTTTTCTATTTACTTTTAAAATTTTCAGGCAGTGTTGCCTAAGTCACTAAATTGTTCAGGTTGGGTTTGAATTCGGGAACCTCTTAACATCCTCTGAGAGTGCTGGGATTGTAGCAATGTACCACCACACTCAGACTTTCCAAGTTTTTAACAATAAAATTATAGGCCAGCCTGAGCATCGCAACAAGTTTAATCCACCTGAGCTATGTAATGAAACCCACAAAAGAATGGCTGTTATTAAGAAATCACAACATAGTAGATGCTGGTGAGGGTGCAGGGAAAAAGGAACACTTCTTTGTGCTGTTAGTGGGAATATAAACTACTTGAATCACTGTAGAAATCAGGATGGATACTCTTCAAAAACTTGAAACTAGAAATTTTATTTGACCTAGTTCCTCCCGTTCTAAGTATCTTCCTGAAAGAGCTGAAGACGTCATATTACAGTGGTGCAAGCATACCTGTGCTTGCAGCAGCACAATTCACAATAGCTAAGGCATTTCCTGAGCTTGCAGTTTTCTTAAACTCCTCCTTCCATCTGGGATAATACTTCCTCAGATGTATAATCCTACCAGTTAGTAAGGGCCTTTTTAAATGCTGCCTCCACCAAGACACCCTTGTCAGGACTTCAGAATCGAAAGAAAAAAATGCTCTTCATTTCAGTTTCCACACTGTTCTAGTTTTGCCTTCTTTTCTGGTCACTTTTACTTTGTCATTTCTATTATGCTTATCTGCATTTGGATCATTCCTTTTTTGAAACCACAAATTCTTTGGCATCAAGAAATCTTTTTCCCCTCTTAGAATTCTTTTTAGCAAATACATTTACACACATAGTAAGTGTGCAATACAATTTTTTATTGGATGTCCTCTTCTGCATGAATTTCAGTTTATCAATAAGCCTTTCAAATATGAGACTGGAAATTTAATAAGGAAAATGATTTTGACTCTCTATGTCTATTAATAAAATCTAAGATTGTGTTAGAGTTGATTTTAAATTCTTTGTTGTGGCTACTATTGTTTAACTTTCAGTAGCACTCAGGTTATTAAAAATGCCAGCGTTTTTATCCTGCCTTCTCTTAATGCAGGCAAATCGTCTTTATTTTGTGTTGGCACAACTTTCAAAGTCATGCAGCAGTTTAATGCTGTTTTAGCTGTTGTCCTTTATTCTCTCCTTTCAAGATATTTTTGGATCTTAGTCAGTTTTCCCAGGAAATTGATTAGCTGTCTGCCTCCCTGCTCAGATTCCCTCCATTCCCAGCTCTAAGTATTATGCTTACTGAAGAAGTTTAGCTTCTCTGTCTTTAACAATTCATTGATAAAAATAAGTGAGACAGACACAAAAATAGAGGACTCTCCTCTGACAAGCTCCATTGAAATCAGCACATTATAAATCTTTCTATATGGCCGTAATCCTCCATTTTATCCACAAAGACGCCAGGAGAGCACATTTCACCACCTTTCTGTAAGTAATGAATGGAGGTTCTTGTTTATTTTTCCCAATATTCCTACTGCATCACAATATAAAGATAGGTGATTGCTGACATCAGTCAAGGAAGTTAAGAGTATATGTTATAAACCAGTTTATATTTTTGGAAATTTACATATTCTCTAGTAGTATTAGCTATGCATTTATATTTAATCCGTACGGACAGAGAAGACTCCATTAATTCTTTCTAAATAATGGAAGATAAAATTTTGATCTCATGTTCAAGGTGGACTATACCAGATCAAGTTTTTAGTGTTATTGTTTGAAGGTTTCTTTTGAGTTTCTTTTGGTTTTATTATTATTGCATTATCTAGCAATCAAATCTAGGGCAGTGTGTGCTCACTGAGCGTTCTAACACGGAGACACCTCCCCAGGCCCCAGTTATCTTTGTTCTCCTAATTATACCAAAGGAGAATTTGGTGAATTATACCAAAGGAGCAATTTACTTCTGATTTTTAAATTTTTTTTTTTGTACCAAGAATCGAACTCACAACCTTGCACTAGGCAGGTGCTGTGTCGCTGAGCTATATCCTTGTGTCCTGAATGTTTTAAGCAATTATTTTTGTTTCTTTTGTCCATACTTTTAAGTAATTCATCTAAAGAAAATAACAACTTAAATTTCACCACCATAGAAATGGATGGAGTTTAAAACTGTATCAGAAACAATAACCAAATTTGAATACTTGCTATATGAAAGACACTGTTGAATATCTTGGTCGTGATAGCTAAGTCATTATCACAGTCTCATTAAATATCACCTCATTTCCTAAGAGAAAACCTGAGGTCCACTATTTGAATCATATTTTTCCACAGCTACTTATCAACTGCCTATGTCCCTTTTACAGAATTTGCTCTGATTCTAAGGTCCCTTAGAATCCAGTAGGTCTGTGTTTTCTTTGGAAGTAGAATTTCCATCAAATCACTAGAGAAATCTTAAACTCTTTAAAGAAAAGTTAGTACTTGCATCTTAGTCACTTTGGGCTGCTGCAACAAAATAAACTGTGTATCTTATAAACAACAAACATTTACTTATAATTCTAAGGAGTTGAAAGTCCAAGATGAAGGCTTCAGCGGATTTCATGACTAGTGAGGAATCACTGTTTGGATTCCTATGTGGCAGCTTCTAGCTGTGTTCTCACAGGATGGAAAGGCAAACAAGCTCCCTTGGGCCTCTTCTATGAAGTACTAATCCTCTTCATGAGTGCCATGTCATCATGATTAATCACCTTTGAAAGACTTATTTCTTAAATTGAGCATTAGATTTCAAAATATGAATTTGGGGGAGACACAGACATTCAAACCACAGACAATGCCTTTAGGAAAGGTACTACAGAGAAATCTGGAGTCACATGAGGATGTACAGCAAGTATATTGGATCTAGTCTGGAGGGTAGGTGGAAGTGTCTAAAGGAAATGTCTTTTCATCTGTGTCATGATAAAAGTTGCAAACAGCCAAGCTGAGGTCATCAGTGGGGTGGAGATGATGCCAGATCTTTTGAGGCAGAGATGAACATCCACAAATGTCCTGAAATGGGAAAGGATTCTGGCAGTTTTTAGGAAAATAAAAGGCAGCAGGTGTGACTGCAATGCAGAGAATGAGCTGGAGCGTGGAAAGGCTTTACATCATGCCCAGCCTTCTCACAGGCCTCCTGGTAATTTTAGATTTTAGCCTAACAGAAATGGAAAGCCAGAGGCTTAATTGTTTATTTGTCTTTTATTTGTTTATTTTAATTAGAAGTGAAATATAATCAGATTTTAACTGCAGAAAGATCATTCTTTCTTCTCTGAAGGGAATGAATTATAAAATAACACTAGTAGATAAAAGAATACCAGTTTGGAGGCTTTGTAAGAGTGAGGACAAAAATAACAATGCCTTAGAGCAGGTAATGACAAAAAGGGTCAAGACAAGTCAATGGAGTCCAGAGAAGTTTAGGAAACTAATTGGCAAGACTGTGTAATTGATTAAATGAGGTGGGAAAAAGGAAAAAGCCAAGGCTTGTCCAACAGGGTGGATGTTAATTAAATAGTTGCCCAAGGACAAATCGCTAATAAGCGTTTGGGAGATGGGCTTTGTTCAAAATTTGTGCTCTTAAATTGTGCTCCTCTGAGGCCCTTCTTAAAATGGCCAAGTATTCCAGTATATGAAATTCGAAAATATAAACTGGATGTGAGTGGATACGTGTGACAACATACTGGAGAAACATTTGCAAATACAGTGTAAAATGGATCAGGGAACAAATCCAGATTCTTTCAGTTAGAATTTGCTGTAAAACCTGGGGTTCTTTCATTTGGGTCTCACTATATCTTGGTGATAACAATAATAATCTCAAGGAGGTATTCAGTGAAGAATCAACCTTCCCAAAGGTCCTTGAAGGAAAGGAAATTTTCCTCTAAATCCTAAAATCATGTATTTTCCACATCTACCTCAGTCTGTATTATTAAATAATACTGAAATTGTGGTGTATTTTTTCAAATTACTTGTAACTATTTGCACGGATCAGGAGAATTAATTATAATTGAGGTCAGGTAGAACACCTTGGTTTTAATGCAAATATTCTTAGTAATGTGAGGTAGTAAATCATAACCTATTTTCTTGGTCTTTCTCTTCTGGGTTAGAAGATAATCATGAATGGAATTATAACCACAGGATTTGATTTTTCTTATTGTTGCATTTTATAATGCAGAATAGTGATGTTGATTTGGTGGAACTGGTGCATATGCATTACACATAATTATCATTTTCAATCTCTATGCCCTTCTTACTTTCTTCCCCCATTGCCCTGGTCCCTTTTTCCATTTCTAAGAGCTTACCTTGTAGTTTTCAATCATTTCACATTTATTTATTTATTTATTATTTATATTTTAGGTTACTCATGTAAGAGAAGGCACACAATGTTTAACTTTATGAGTCTATTTTGCTTAATATGATGATCCTCAATTGACAGGATTTTTTAAAATATTTTTTAAAATATTTCCCCCCAATAAAATGCTTGCCACCAAAAGGTAACATTACCATTGGGCATGAAAAGATAGATGCAACTCATTTCCAGTATGTTTTTGAAGTTTTGTGTAAGATTTGCTTAAGTTCAAATTTTTCCACAGTCTCTGAATACTGTTTCATATCTAGTATGTTTTTTAGGTATAATTTTTATGTGGACACTGCATAGTTTATTGAGAAAGAACAAAAGAAGCAATAAAATTTAGGTAATTATTTAGATGTTTGTAGATAACCAAGATGTTCACATAGTTTTGTTTCCTTCATTCAACTGCCGCAGTGCACAGAATTACTTCTCCAGTTTATATCTTTCTAGCAGGGAAAAATCAAGACTGGGCCAGATTGCATTGGATCTGTTGAGGACGAGCCAGTTCTAAGGCTTCAGTGGAAACCTTCAGGATAGTCGGAATATGGTGCAAGAACTGTGAATCTCTAGCTTAAGACCATAAGGGACAGTGAGAAAAACATTGCAGCTATCAAGTGAAGAGAAGCAACTTGTTTTGCAGAACCAAAGTTTACCGTCCCTATGGACAATGGTTCAGTTTGGAAAATAAAGAACTCAGGATCGGTTCTAAAACTTATAGTTAATTAAGAAGCATGTTAAGGACAAACATGACAACTTTGTCATGATGGAGTGATTAAGAGCACAGACTCCAAAGTGAGGCTTTTAGCATCATTACTCACTAGCTCCTTATCTCTGTTATGGGATATGGCTATGTTATACAATTTAAATGAGGTAATTGCATTTAATGGGGGGGGAGGTTTAAATGACATGATCCACAAAACTCTCACTACAGTAGTAAACGCTGGAAGAATGTTAGCTTTTATTATTTTTATTATTATTACTATTATCATCACCTTAATATACTTATCAAACCAGATAAATTATTAAGCACAGCAATAGGCAACTAGTTGGGGTTTTTTGTTCCTTATATAAAAAGTATTATTGCAACAACAAAAAACATTTCTTTGAAGCTTTTCTCCACAACCCTAAACTATGGATTCCATAATGTTATAATGGATTTAAATTATGAAGCCTCAGAACATCACAACTAGATTAGTATGATGTTCTACAAGTTGGGAAAACTGCCTAATTAATATAATGCTGTAGTAGGATTGTTTAGATTTGAATTCTTCTGTAAAGCTAAAGGTATAAATGTGAACTACTTAATACAAGTGTGAAAAGGTGAACTGTGACTCTTTATTTCTGACATTAACCTAACTTTCTATATTGGACCAATATATTATATTTAGGTGACACTGAAAGTGGTAACCTACTTAATTTAAATGTTAAATTTTAAATTAAAAGGTTTACATCAAAACCAATGTCTCACACATGCATTTTTTAAGGCATAATAAGGTTTATATTCTAGATAATGTAATGGTTTCTTGGTACCCATAATGCAAGTAATAATATAATTCAGAGATGAGAATGTTATTGTTGTATGGAATTGCACTTACATTTAAAGACATTTTTTATTAAGCCAAAATACAGACCTAGTAAGTTTGGCATATTCATTGAGCTATCTAATATTTCTTCTAAAAAACAGGTTATATGTGTATCAATGATAAAAATTTCTATATAGAATCTACTTCCTCAGTCTAGTTTCATTTTTAAAAATATGTTCTGTTATATTACATACTAATTCACAATCAATTATCACTCTGAAAACTTGGTTTACCCTAAGTTCTGGCTAGATAAAGCACTCCAGAAGGTTTTACTATGGATTGTTTCTATAAAACTGCCATTACTTCTAGTTTTTTTAATAGAATATATGGGTATACTTTCACAAATTTCTATACTTTGTCTTAAGACAATAAGTAGGCACCTCCATAATTATGAGATCGCTGAGGTAGTGTTTGGAATTCTCCATGTGAGCCAATGAATATAAGGAGATATATATATATTGTTTCTGACATTATTTCCAGATATTGCCAGTGGCAGAAAAGTTTCTTTTAATAATAAAAATATCTAATCAATATTAATTTTGAAGAACAATAACAATAGAAAACAGTGGGTGAAGTTAGGGGTATTTGAATTCAAGGATGACAAACACAATGAATACAATTTTAGACACAGTAAGTTTTAACAGTCTAATTTTTGCAACTACAGAGAATTCTAGAGATTTGTTTGTAGTAAATCTCAAATAAGCCACTCGGATAATAAATGGAAACATAATTTATTTTTCATCAAAGAAAACAAATCGATAAGATAATATGTTCTTTTCTTCTTTGTTATTAAGTGAAGCAGATGTTAATGAAAAGCAGGATAACTGCAAATGCATGATGAAAAAGAAAACAAAAATCAATGCTCAGTACTCTTACAAGGTGTCAAGACCTCTATATTGGACAATGTTTCTCACTGGGTAACGGTGAACACTGACACCGGAAATAACCTACAAAGTTTGACCCCAACGATGAAATCAAACTGTCCAAGTCAGCCTTCCCCAGTATGTGCCCAAGGTAATTCTGGTGTTCACTGAAGTTTAAGAACAACTAATGTGAAGTCTGGGTCTAAAATACATCAGAGACCAACCAAGTGGTAGATTTTACACTTCTCTTTAAACAAGCAACTTATTTATTTGACTGAAAATTAGCTTAATATGTAAAATCTGATAGGAAGTATGAGCTAATGCACGAAAAAAGGCCAATAAATTTATAATGTTGTGTTTCTATATATGGACTTTTTGAAATATGCCTCTAGATCATTTTCTTTTAAATTGTTTTATATATTCTGAATTAATATGTAAGCTGGGAAAAAGTTAAAATTCCTTATTCTTATTTGCATAACTGATAGACATGAAATGTTCTTGTTAACCACTGAAGCATATGTACTGTGTTTCAGCTAATTAATTTTGTTCTAATGTAATTCCTTTTTTTTTTTTTGTCCTGCTTCATAAAGCAGTCATGGATGCAACAGGAAAATATTTTCTTAGATATTTGAATTCTTTTAGCTAGTATATCCAAAGATACATTATTTTTATTTTCTTTCATTCTATGGTATGTCAAAGAACAAAATTACAAGATTTTGAATGACTTTATGCTTGCAATTCTAGAATCAGACAACTCTTCATTCCATAAGATGTGTGTCCTGACTGTATGAGAAGATAAAGATGTTTTTATAGGCAGAGAGAGACTGAAGAAAGCAGAAATAAGGAATGAAAAGCAGATTAGTCATTTTAAAGTATTTTTATTATAAGGTGAAAACAAAGGGGCAGAATAATAGAAACATAACTGATTGGGTAACATCATGTTATATCAGGTTAAGGTTTCAAAAATGTAAAGATTGAAGCAGAGGAAACTTCACTGTCAGATCAATTCATCTGTTTAGGAAATTTGCTTGTCTTCTCTTATTTTCTTGATTTCTGGGAAGGTCAAAAAACACTTTAGTTTTAGTTTGGTGATATGAAACTTTAGCATGAGTAACTCCATTTTTATTTTTAGCTTGGTCTCTTGGGGACCCATGCAGGATCGTAGTCCAAAACAATGGCAACCTGCAATTTTTATTTAACAGAAATTTCTAAAAGACATAACTAAATTGAAAAAGTTCTAGAAGTTTTAAAAACTTACTTTTTATGGTCATTTTGACTTTGGAAAAAGTCAGAAATTGCATAGTGTTCTATCTGGTTTGCAAGAAGTTACCATAAAGGGTTGATCAGTGAGAGGTGATAAAAATGCAATGATTATTTTAGTTTAAAAAATGTATTACACTAAAAGGCAAGTTTCCATTAATCTCCCTCAAAATACTGAAATATATTCCTCCTCACTTCGAACGCACATAGCCCATTGTTCTTGGTAAAGTGTTATTTACTATAGTAAGATTTTTTTTTAATTTACACTTTCTTTTTTTCTTTTTTCTTTTATTTTAAAGAGAAAAAACAAAAATAAAAACAAAAAATGAGATATACAAACAACAACTACAAGAACAACAAAAAATCCAAAACAATGCCAATATAGGCTTTCAAAACAAGATGGTAGGAATTTAACAATGGTTGTAATATTGCATATTGTTATCTTCAAAAGAGTTGCGAGCCAGGCGTGGTGGCATACTACTGTAATTCCAGCACTCAGGAGGCTGAAACAGGAGGATTGTTGCAAGTTTGAGACCAGCCTGGGCTACAAAGTGAGCCCAAGGCTAGCCTGAGCTGCATAGCGAGACCCTGTCTCAAAAAGCCAAAAAAAAAGTTGCTTAGATTGCCAGATATAGACATGCAAAATTGATCTAATTGTATGAGTATTAACTGTTCTTTTCCAAGAACTAATAGAATTAGTAGTATAATTTTTTTAGCTATTTTATGTATGTATAAACAAATTCATATATTTTTCCTTTTCCCTTCCTTCTTTTCTCCTTTCCCCTATCCCACTTATTTTTCCCCTTTGAATAGTTTCTTGCCTTTTCACAATATCTATTGCAGATTTTAGATCTTATTTACATTCCTTATATTAGGAAAACAATATGGTATTTACACATGTGAGTCTGATTTATTTCACTTACGAGTATGGTCTCAAGTCTTATCCATTTACCTAAAAAAGCCTCGATGTGATCCTTCTTTATAGCTGAGTACTACTCCATTGTATAAAAATACCTTATCTTTTTTTAATCCATTCCTCAGTTGATGGGAATTTTACATTTTAATGAGTTTTGAAATTTAAATATTGACTATACCTTTAAAGCAACCCATAAATATATGTATATTTAATATTACATAAATTTCTTCAGCATTCAAAATTCCAGACACAGCAACTTACAATTGTAAAAACTCCTGAGTATATTGTCATGCTTTAAAAATAACAAATATGAGAGTTTTGAGGAAAATCAAATGTCACTTAGAGAGAAAAGATACTTGTGGTATTAATTTATTGGCCTGAGGATTATATCAGTCAGTATGGGCTGTGTCATGTCTTGGTAACAAATAATGCAAAACTCAGAGTCTGAAAACAACTGTTAGTATCGTTTGCTGCTAGCACAATTTTGAGTTTCAGAGAAATCATTATCTGGAACACTGGAGGTCTCCATAGCAGGGAGAAAGAGACAGTAATATAGATCACACACCATATCTTAAAGTTTCTTCCCAAAATTGGCAGAGACCACGGGGTAAGAGCCAGGGATATAGCTCAGTGGTATAAGCGCCTGCCTGGATAAATCATATCACATGATCATATTTAACCACAACAGACTGGGCAGTGCACTCGCACCTTATGTTCAGTAGAACCATAAACATTTGACGAACAGTACTGATGACTACCACATTTTTGTTGTTTCCTTCCCAACTTTAAATTTTCAACAAAGATATTAGGTGTTGATGATGTTCAATAGCCGTACTGAAGATTTGTAGTCTTAAATCAATTTGCCAATATATGGATCATTAATCAAGGTTCTCTGAACAAACAGAATGAGACAGAGAAGAGGAGAGAGAATTAGAGAGAGAGAGAGATTGAGATTTACTACAGGAATTGCAGAAGTGAAGGAGCAAGAAGCCTCATAACATGCTGTCTGCAAACTAGAGAACTGCAAAGATGGTGATATTCTTCAGTCTGTGGCTGACAACTTTACATCCATGGAGAACACTGGTGTAAATATCAAAGTCCACGGTCAAAGAATTAATTTTCCTCCGCGGGTCTGTTATATCCAGGGCCCCAGTCAGCCATAGTGTCTGCTGACTTTGTAAGCAGATCTTCCCCACTCATTAAGCTGACTCACACACCAAAGTCCTCTGGAAATGCCCTCATGGATGTGTCTAGAATGCTTTACCAGTTCTCTAGGCACTCCTTCAAACACTCAGGTTGACACTCAGAATTAGCCATCATGCTAGGATATTTAATTACAAGTTCACCTTCTGTTATGATATCACAAGATGAGTGCAACCATTTACTAAAGGATCCAACTCTTAGCAGATGGCTTTTCCACAGAGATGTGTTTTCAAAACCCAATTAGCCATTTCTTACTCTTCCCTTTCAGGCCTTGGCATGGTAAGGACTTCCTGCTTCTGCTAGCCGTGGAGTACAATATACCCTGTCATAACTTTGTAAATGCTCTTTCTTGGTTGAGTCTCTTAAAGTATCCTATTCCTTTCCTGCTGGATCCTGACTGATTCTGACACTGTCTCCAGGTGTGATACACATTTGTGTTTAGTGTTAGTAAGCAAAGCTATTCGGTTACAAAGATTTTAACAACAACTAGTCTTCCATTAAGATCTCATGTTCTTAGGTTCTCAAAAATTTTTACTATTATATAAAGAGTAAATTTAATTCCTGACCTTACCAAAGGAAAAACAAAACAAATATTTGAAGTTGTTACAATTATGTGTTATGGTGATGAACAATTTGTTCAAAGGTTTCTGAGAAACTATAGAGTGGGCTACATATTAGGTTAAGAACAGAAAGGGAGACTATATATTAATAAAATTCCAAGTTAAAAATCTTGGAAACACCTTTCTATTGTGGATCGTTGGCAGGCACAAATACAAACGCTATGAATGAAGTAAGTGGCAAGAATGTTAAATCGACCTGTCAATCAATCAGCAAGTATTCAGTGTTCTAAAACTTCACATGTTCTGAATCTACTCTTCCTATTGATTTATCCAATACTTTTCCAAGTTTTGTTCATTCCATTTTTCTTTAACATTGATTTTTATTACTCTCCATTGACCCTATTGCACATAATAACTGCAATTTTACCTGGTCTTTTGTTGTACCACTTTTCTTCTGAGTGTTCATTCTGCAAAGGAGGGAATGATTTCACACACAAAAGTAAGAAAGCATAGTTTCTATATAATTCTGTAAATGAGGAATGAAACTTATGGAGCAAATATTTATTGCTGCATTTTAGTTACAAGTCTACCTTATTTTTCTTTTGTCTTCTACCATTACATTTCATTTTACCTGTTCGATCCTTCACAGAAATATTGAATAAGATGGATTGCTTGTTGGGCTTCAACCTCAACTATCCAGAGATCATTAAACCTTCTGAGGGAGATTCCTATTTTACTCATTATCTCCTTTATCATTTCTTTTGCCTAGAAAGTGCAAACATCATAACTTTTGCTAATTTAGCCTTCTTGGCAGCAAAGCAAAATGACTTTTCTTTTATGTATAGAGATACTCCTAAATAAAATTTGATGTTATTCATAGATCATAAAATTCTAAAAATATATAACATCAAATTATGAGACATTAAGTAAATTATGATTTAAAAACAGTTGCATTATTTCATAGTAAAACTGAAAATTTTTTTTAGGTTCATGACCTTTACTATGCACAGCCTGTATAATTTGGTCTCCACTACCTAATTCTTCCTTTTAGTGATTTCATTTTAATATTTATGAATTGAATGTTTATGTTTTATTTTTAATGCAAAAAATCCTACCTGTGATATATTTTTTTTCTCAAAAAGTAGTTCTGTAAAAGGAAAATCAATTCATGAGCATTTATATGGAAGAGTAAATTTTTTAAAATTAATGGGACTGTGAGAAAAAAATGTAGAGTTTCTATTGGATCAAAAAGTATTACAGAAAGAGCACAGAGTGATCTAGGTTGACCATATATTGGTAAAATATATTCTTCATAAGTTAATTATTGGACTGTGTCACTGTCCAGTAAATTTTTTTAAAAATCAGTAGAGAAGAATAGATATCTAACCTGTGAATTAGACTAGAGAAAAAATAAAAGTGGGGCCAAATAATGAAGCAGAGAATAAAAAAGAAATGTTGTCTTTTAGCCTGTTCATTTAAAGAATGCATGTTGACAGTTTTGGCCCCAAGATCAGAACATAGTAAGGCGTTTGTGGAGAATGTGGAAAGTGAAGACCTCTGGTTTGATAGAAGCCAATGCAGAAAAGAAAAAAAAATGCTTTTTCTCAAGTCTTATATACGGTCTGTAATCAGGACTCCTCTATTCTTACTTACTAATACAGTTTATATCTGTTTCTTCCTTTCCATCAGCACTCTAGTGCACTTAATGACATTTGTCTCCTCTTGCTGGATTATAAGTCCCTAAGTAGAGGACATTGCTTATTCATCTGCTTTTCTGTCTCAGGATGATGCCAGAAAAGATGTAGAATACTTGCAAATTATGTTTATCAAATAACCACAAAATAAAAGAGCTTCTCAGAAAAATTTTCTACATCTAGTGCCTGAGATCTTCTCCTTAGACAGGTATGAAGAGTAAGAGCTGGAGGGAAGGAGAGGGATGGCAGTATAAGAATTTTTTAATCTGGGAAATGGTTCGCAAGATTACATCCTTCATACTTTTCCAACTCTAAATTTTATGTAATGATGCCTTCCTATCAAACAATCTCTTCTGGAAGATGTGTGTTTTCTACAACCCCCATATAATCTACTTTTTCGAAGAGATGATAACCATCTTGAATACTGAAAAGGGACAATTAAATTGCTATATCTAGTCTTTCTGAAACCATCTTTCTTTCGTGAAATCTCAAAATTGAGAGTTTAAAAATACATATTGTTGTTGGTTTTTTTTAATGATTTTATAGTGCCTTTCCCTACCTTTTCCAACTTGCTCTTGAAAGTAAAACAAAGTGTCTCAAAACTCATTTTCTGTCAGTAAAATTGTGATTAATCTTCAATGTATTTGGTAATAAACTGAAAATCTAGTCAAGCTGAAGTTAACATCTCTTTTATCTGAAATGTTCTGTTATGGAAATTAATCAGAATTAAATACAAACATCAGAATCCTGTATCTTAAAAACACAATTAACATACACAGAATATATCTGGTGCCATGTTTCTATACTAAATTTATGATTAATGTGACCATAAATGCAAAGAAAATGAAGACACAGTTCTGTCTCAATTCTGCTTTCAGTCTAAAAGTATTCCAACTGTCTTTTATTAGTTTTGAGACTGCAATCAAATTAACCCATGTAAATAAATTTATTGTTTGTACATTTAAATTGCTAGCAAAATCAATCATGTTAATATGAACTGGAAACTATTATAGTTGCCTCTTAGAGCAGTGACAGGGAAAGTTTTGCTCTGTGATTTCTTTCACTGTAAGTGCACTTCCTTTTTCTTAAAATTACAGCTGAAATGCTCCTATTTTATGTACAATACTAAATATTTTGCCATTTTACAAATTAAATTGATGTTGATCAGGACAGTCTAATTTATTGAAATTCAATACAACTTCAGTTCACATAATGCCATTCAATATAAAAATGAGTTTTTAGTAAAATTCGAATGAGTTTTAAGAAGTTTGGACTTCAAATTGTCTTCCTTTTATTCACTGCTTCTTTTTAAGAAGCAATTTTCTTTTTCAAATTAAAGGTCTATGTCATATCTAATTTCTGTAACCTGTTGACCTCTCCAGGCTGAGTTTCTGACCCTTCTCCTTTCACTCTACGCTTCTACAGTACTTGGTATTGAATGTGGTAAGGCACATGCGCAAAATATTGTGGCTGTTTGGTTACATGCTTAGTCCACTTTGCGCAGCTATAACAGGATATCACAGACAGAGTAGCTTATAATGAACAGACATTTGCTGGTTTACAATTTTAAAGGTTGAAAAGGGATGAGACTGTCCTATGTCAGAAGAGCAAAGAGAAGGAATGTAAGAGGAAAGGTAGAGGGAGGGAGTGCGGGAAGGAGGAAGTAGGAAAAGCAGAAGGAGAAGGGGAGAGGAAGAGGGAGAGACAAGAGGAAGAGACAGACAGGAAGAGAGAGAAAAAGAGAGAAAAGAGAGAGAGAGAGATCAAATTTACAGCTCCAAGCAGCATTAATCTATTGACGAGAGTGGAGCCTGGTGACCTAAACACTTCCCATGAGGCTATGCCACCTAATGCTATTGGATGAAGCTTTCAAGATTGAAGATTCAATTTCTAACATATGTTTGCTGTCTGGCTGGTTCGCTTTCTTTCTTTCTTTCTTTCCCCCTTCATTTGCATTTGGAATTGAACGAGGACCCTCACACAGCTACAAATGGCCCAGAGTATCTGGGGTTACAGAGCAACACATGCTTTTAGTAAAAGCATATTTAAACCATAGTACATGCTAATCTGGATGCGCATACACTGGATTCTAAGGGCAAGAACCAGATTTTTTTCTGGATACTTTCTGATGTTGCTTTCGATGACAAATAAGCCTAAATTAGAGTTCACTTTGAATAAAATATTTAGGATAGACAATTTAAAAATAATTGAATGTCTATTTACTACATATCACTGCATCCATAAATGTCAGTGTTTATGTCACACAGTCTTCCAAAAGAATCATGAACTGGGAGAATGAACATAATTGTTCTTTTATTTATAACTTTAATGATTCTTTTCCAGACCTATTATAATAACTGTTAGCCTACAAAATTCCTTTTTTGTTTAATGCCATAAACAAGGGCCACAATACTAGAAATTCCATGTAATTTCAATCTTAACTAGAATAATACAATTCTGTTTGTCTTCTGAAAACTTATTCTGTAGTCTATTATGTAGAATGAGTCTGTAGATTTTCATTTTCACTTGTTTAACAGATTCAATTTGTAATTTGATTTTGCTTAACTCCCAGTTGAGTTAGTTCTGGGTTCTTGATATATAGAAATGGTGATATATAGAAACTTCTTTTTCTCTCTCTTTTCTTTCTTTCTTCAACATTTACTCTACCAGACACTAAGATAATATGGAAACAAACCTAGTTTGGCTCAGCTCTCAAAGAGAGTTGAGAATAGTTAGGAAGACATTTATTGTATGGGGTAGGCAACCTCTTAAATGACTTCAGTGAGTTCTGCCTCATGAAATTTATATTCTGCATAACTTCTTTGCCTTACAGGTAGGATGGATTTCCTGATTTGCTTCTACTAGATAAAATGCAGCAGATGTGATGGAACATCTCTTCTGATATTAGATCATTAAAAAGACTTTACCTCCTGGAGGTGTCTCTTTCCCTCTCTCTTGTTCTTGCTGTGGTAAGCAACTTGCCATGTGGCAAACATATCAGTGGAAATTTCTTCTAATATAGCAAGGGACCTAGGCCCTCAACTGAAAAACTTTGAAGGCATTTAGGCCTTATAATAATGAACGCATGAGGGAGCTTGAGAGTGGATCCTACCTTACCTCTCAAGTGCTAAAAAGACCTCAGTCCTGCTTAACCCATTCACTACAATCTGATGAGAACCAGTATCATCAGTTGAGTTCGTTCTGGGTTCTTGATATATAGAAACAGTGAGCAAAGAAACATTCACTGTTTAAAGCTACTAAGTTTTAGGATAGTTTGCTGCCCAGCAATAGATGACTAACACAGTAAACAAACCCATTTATTAAAGATAGCATGCCAAAGATCTCTATAGGATAATATGGAAAGCAAAGAAATTAGATTTCTTTGAGACTAAGTCAAAAGTCTTTTGAGTTTTACCTTGAAATATAGGGATATTTTTCTTTAAAAGATGGTGTTAGGATGAGAGACAAATTATTCCCAGAAAAGAGTTATGTGAACAGAGTCTCAAAGATGTGAAAGAGTACCCATGTCAAGAACACTGTAAGTACTCTATTAATTTTGTGTACTGTGACAAAGCATAGGATGCTCTGTGTTATACACATCTTTTTACCATACCAGGAGTGTGAATTTTATCTTTTGGTCCCTGGAATGGTAAATTAAACACCAAGCTGATGACTTTCACCTACCTTATTGACATGACGGACACTTTGCCCAAGACTCTTTGCCAAACCTATAAAAAAACTCTATATTGTTCTACAGATATCTATTTTCAATCAGTGAACACTGAAATAAAATATACACATCTAAGCCTTTGAGAATATCATTTAAATACCACACACACACACACACACACATAAACACACATTTTAGGAAATCAGATGTCACTCATCTTGAGGGTTATTTATTCAAGATCCTTCCTCATGGTTTCTAAGAATCAGACACATATTCTAATTCAATGTAAACAATTAGATGTATTTAACTCCTCTCTGTAGTTGCTCTACGGATTTATGAATTGCTTATGTACATATTTGTTGAACTGAAAAGCTCACAGCACCTTATCTAGCTTAGCCTATTCCTTGCTTTCTCTCTTCCCCTCTTCTCAAATTTCACATGCATGAACTCAGATCCCATGAACACTTTGGACAGCATCTTTGGTGAGGTTAAAAGTCACAAAAGAGCTGACTGAGAAATGAGAAAGTGCAAGAGGTTTAGTAATATTGAGAACACCTAAATAGCAAACTTTTATGTTTAAAAGCCTGGAGAGTATTTTTATTACTATTTCTACTTTAAAGCTAGAGACTCCTTGAGTCATTGGAACTTTCTAGCATTTGGGAACTCTCAATTGAAAAAGTAGGAGAGGCTGATTGCTGGGCTATCTCCATGTGATGCTATAACCAGAGCTTAGCGCTATTAGTTTGCTTCTACATATTAAACAGTGATTGAGAGGAGATGGGCCACATGCATGAAAGAAATTCATGTGTGATTTTGCTTGATGAAGCTTTAACATCCTATTCGTAACACAAAGGAATAACTTTGAAACTAACATATTGCCCTTATGCTGTGGAGGGAAGAAAAGACTTGTTATTACTTATTCATATTTTTGATCTAACCTTTAAAGTCACCTGAGGGGTTTTGGGTAGAAAACATTCTAGGATATACAATGAATTCTTGTTTATGTGCAGTGCATTTGCAATATGTCTTGTAAGTTTGCAGATGCAAGATAATAGGATAATATCAGAGTACTCTTTGTCTCATTTTTTTCTTTAAGGAGCTAAAGGTACTAAGCCAACATTAAAAACTTGCTCTTAAGATGATTTATTAAAATAGTACCATTATCACGTACCGCTGTTATGATATGATTGTCAAAGAGTATGTAAGTTCACAGTGTACTTTTCTTCCAGACAAAGTTATTTAACAAATTTGACAGAAGGTTAAGGCAAGAGAAGGAATCATAGTCTCTAGAGGTACCTGTTTATACTGCTATGACTGCCTTTTGATTATAAGGATAACTGAAGCCAAGTAAGATAAACTAATAGTTTACTACTTAATGCCTCTTTGCATTATCCCTGTTAAGCAGTAGATATTAACTTTATTATGAAGGTGAGGAAACAACCTTGAAAAGCTCAAGTAATTTTTCGGAAGTCATTTACAAATGACAACTTGTTTAAAACCTAGGTCTTTCTGATGTAAACCTTATGCTTCTTTAAGTAAAAGCAGAGACAGCTTTTTCTGAGCCCCTAGAACCCTGACAAAAAGCAAAGCGAAGTATTGCAATAACATCACTGCTTTGATTAAAGACAAATAAATCACCCATTTTTAGTCAATTGAGGTTGATGGTTGAAAACACCATTGTATTGCCAAGTAGTTGATGAGGTCCAGTTCTTTTGATCAGATGACTTTTGCGGCAATTAACCATGCTGATGAACTAGAAAACTGATTAGAAATAAAAATAACCTACTTTCGAAAACTGAATACAAAATCTAAAACAGCTTCCTCATTTCCCTCCCCTAAAGAGAATCAGCAGTTCTGCTTTATCAGCCAGAGGGTGAAGGCAGACAAGATCCTCATTTCTCCTGTGCTTATTATTCACATTGTGATTTTCTTAAACTCTTTTCTCAAAAATTGCCCAAAGAATCTTCTCAAGTATCAGAAACCTTTGTTCCTCATCTTGAGATGAAATATAAAAGCCAAGTAGGTAGCTGTTTTGTTTATTGTTCTGTGAAATTACATTATTAGGAGAAGCATCATTTTAAATCAGGAAGCGAAGCATGGCTATAACGGGCTTCAACCCGTTACCATTTTTATGATTAGGGAATGATTTGCCATGTTATAAAATCCTGAGGAAATAATTGGAGATATTTCATACTGTTTCTGTCTTGAGTTTATCTGGCTGTATTACGTACAGAGACTCTGCAAAGGAAACAGTTGTAGTAATGTTTTAGAAAATACACAAAAACATCTACAATGTATTGTTTTGATACTTATTTTGGACCGATTTGACACTCGGGGCTCTATGGTATGGGATTATGATATTATTGTCAAGGAGGCAATTTTAGAATTGAAATTAAAGACCTAGTTTACAGAATGAAAAAATCTGTGCAAACTTAATCTCTATTGCCTAGTTGTATGACTTTCAAAACATGACTTTTATAAGTAGTCTCAGTTTTCTTCTATGTAAAATGAGGATCATTACCTCATAGGACATTGGTGAGGAATAAAGGAAAACATCTATGTTATGCTAAATACATAGTGATGCTCAGTAAGTAACAGTAGCTGTTTGCTTGAATGGTCAAGGGGCACTATGAATACATGCTGGTCTACATATCTCTGAAGAAGGAAACTGAAATCATGGACAGGATCATTTGTGAGAAACCCTACAATCATCTCACTATCTTCCTATTAGCAGAGCCTAGAGAAGAAGGGGGTTTGTACTAGGTATTCATCTACTCTGAACCATGTCTTCTGGTGTTTTAGAATCTTTGTAACCCTATATTGTCTATGTCTAATGCCTGGGAGGTAGTCATGCTTTTTTTTAAATAAGAAAGAAATAAATATGAGGGAAATAAATAAGATCCTTTTGATATATCTATTACCTGAGAGATAAGAAACCAGATTCCATGTTTTATAAAAAGTGTCTAGCTGTTGAATGTCATTCTTCATTTATGATATGCATTTCTTTTCTATTTCCCGGGTATGTGATAACCGAGAGTTTACACATGTTTTTTTCCTCCCATTACTCCTTTAAGACTCATATTACACAATCTTTCCTCCAAGAAGCCTTTCTTGAGCCTCCAACTCTGCATCAAGCATCTTCCCTATGTAGTTTCATAGTACCTTTCTCTCCACAGCAAAATATGATGTAATAGTGTAGTCATATGTGTACTGGTCACTGCTGCCAATTAGATGCTCTTGATGCTTTTTATGTCTACATTATCAATGTTGTTCTTGTTTTGTAGTGAATTGACAATAAATATTTTTATGAATGAGATGAAAATTCAATGTCCTTGCCCTCTGAAAAGATACTAATATTATGAAAGGGAGGGAGAGAGACAGAGACAGATACAGAGAGATTGATTTGCATTTTCCAATAAAGTTAGGAAACTCATGCTATTCACAAAGGAATGAGGGAAGAAGTAGTATCTGAGCTTGATTTCATGTTAAAGAGGAATTTAGAAGGTAGATGATAATCTGTGGAGTTTTTTTTTTTCCTAAAAATACAAAAAAGAAACAAAAATAAATACTGTAGGCATGAAAGAAGGGAAAAGATGTTTGGTGCAATTTCCCTTCATTCATCTACCCCTAGACTATGGTATACATATGCAGCTTCTTGGTGTTCACTGGACAATAAACCTTTCAAGACTTGGGCCTCTCAGTAGGTGACTCCTTATCCCCTTCTACAAATGAGACAAAAGGTACAATAATGTCTAACACCATGCTTCTGTATTTTAAAATTTCCATTATTACAACTTCTATCAAAATAACAGTAAAACAAAATATTGCAATCATGATTATAATAGTGCTATTCTAGACAGAATTATTCTCGTCCTGTCCATTTTCCAAAATAGTGTGTTTGTATATGTAATTTTGATTCATGAACTTATAGTTTTATTTTAAAACAGCTACAAAATGTTACTTTTTCAGATGCATTAGACTCTTTAGGCATTATAAGGTCTATGTGTATTTCAGATGACAATATGTTTTAAATAAACTATCTAGTTATTTATCCTTTAAAAACGTAGAGTAAATAGACTTTATTCCTGGATTTTTAAAACTATTACCAGGCAACTGCTGATTATAATTGAGTTTAACAAACAATTGTGGTCATTTTCCAAAGTCCAAGTTTTTAAAAAAAAGAATCAGAGTATTTAAATCTTGAGTTGATGCTAAATTTTAGAGATTTTCAATAGCTACCTAGTGAGCTACCTATCCACTATTTTATTGAAATTAATGTTTACAAGCATCATATATGTTATGAAAAAGATTTTTTGATAGTCATATAAATATAGAGGCAATATGTTTTGAGGGAGTGTTTGTTATTTGAGCTTTTTTTCCACAAAAGTGTTTACTGGTATGATAAATTATTGTTCATGAATTGTATTTTCCTCAAAAATGTTTATTGATATAACTTATTGTCAATGAATTGTAACAAGTGCATGTGTGTGTGTGCTTTGTGTTAATCTGCCATTTTAAATTCATAATAGTAGAAGGAAGAATTTCATCATAAATAGTTGAGTTCGCCTAGTTCAAAATATCTTAAGTGAGTTCAAAATATCTTAAGTGAGTTCAACTTCAAACAAATGACTCTATCTTCTCTGAAGCAAAGCAAATTATGTTTGTGGATGAATGTCATCTTGAAATAAAAACATGCCTCAAGTATATCTCAAAAAGAAGAAAGGTGACTAGCCATTTTGAAAACAAGTAATTTGCTGTATTTAATAATAACAAACAAAAACCTGGATTCTGAAGAAAATGCCCTTGTAACAAATTCCCATTTTGACTTTTCTGAACAGCTCTCATATTGTAAAAATACATTTGATTATCCCATGTCATAGGCAAGTGGAATACTTTTAAGACATTACCGCTTAGAAAAGATTCATTTCCCTTTAATTTCTACTAGAGAAATGACTTTCCCTAGTGACCTTGAAAATGCTACCATGTTGGAAATCATCCTTTTCGATGCAGTCATATGATGAGACTGATTCAGATCATAGAAAATAAAAAAGACCTGCAGGATAGCACTTTTCTAGGAGTATGGATCTTGTTGCCAAACTGCCAAACTAGCACTTCTTCAGCACTGGCAGGACAGGAGATTCATCTTTTCTAAGATGCCACTTACTATCCTTAAAATGCATCTAAGAGCTTTCTGTTGGAGCTTATGTGTATTGAATAAGTCAAAATATGGATATATGTATTTTTGTATGTATAAACATGTTCAAAATATTTCTTCACATACTATGCTCTAGATAATATTTTACTTTTAAGACATAGAATACGAAGGTATTTAAAGAAAAGTGTGACAGTTAAAAGAATAAAGTTGAAAAAAAAAGAATAAAGTTGGAAGTTATATATTATTTCTATATTATTAATCAGAAACATTAAGACTACTGCAGTGTGTTAGAAAATTTAAAATAAAAATCCAAAGAAGACTTTCTACATAAGAGACATTAAATATGTGATTAATCCTGGCTATAGTTTCATAAGATATTAATATAAGGTTTGTAAGATGAGTTTTACTATCCTTAGTTTGTAAAGAAAAAAAATGACAAATTAATTTACTCAACTAGACCAATGAACCTGTATATAGTAGGAAGTGTTCAGGTAAGGTCTGTTTATATTAGGACTTATCTGCCGACCCACTGCATAGCGCTGCCCCCTACTCAGTTCCAGTCCTTACATGTGGAGCTCACTGAAGTAGATATAGTACCTGGTTTTACCATGAATATAAAAAGAAATCGAACCTTGATACTGGATAAAATTATTGAACAAAAATAGTAATTAATTTGCTCTTCCTGGATGTGATCAAATGACATGGACTTTAAATATCAGTTATATACTAACACAAAATTTAGAGGCTTGAAAACAACTACAATGAATTTATTTTGTAATTTTGATGATTAGCTGTTTTGTCTGAAGTAGTGCTGTGCTTGTTGAGCTTCGTCCTGTAGAAGGCTGAATATTTCCGAAGAACCACACTCTCATGTCTGGCAATTGACTGACTGTAGGCTGAGATATCTCAGTTCTCCTGCATTTGATGTCTTTCCCCACAGCTGGGTTTGGCTTATTTATGTGGTGGTAGTATTCTAAGAATAGAAGCTTAAAGGGCTCTTGCAAACTAAGTTCATGTTTGTCATGATTTCACTTCCTTCAATCCCTTTTCTACAAAATGAATCACAAAGTCAGCCCAGTATAATGATTGAAAAAATTATTTTTCTTCTTACAGAAGGTAACTGAAAAATAGTATAGCTAATTTTTCAATCTACCTTGTCATACAAAGAGGTGATTCTACCAAGTGACTATGGCAGACTGTGTGGAAAAGAGAAAGGCAATAAATGGAAGTGCTACCAACTGTAACACTTTTGACAGAAATATGGAATAAGAAGGACTTTGTAATAATTTTATTGAACTTTAAACTAGGAAATAAGACATCTGATATTCCTCTTTTTGAAATTAATTCCTGGAAAGCAGGACTAAGTAATACTGATAATCTTTTAAAAGCTTCACTTCTATTTCTTTGAATTATATCTTGAAAAGGAGCAAAGAATTACTATTCTATACCTTCTTGACCTAACCCTAAAAGAACAACTACTGAGCACTTTCATTTGTTCAAGTGAGATTAGTTCTTTAAAACTGAAACCTCAGATAAGATACAGAGTAAGAGAGGATAAATTATTGTCTAATTAAATTTTCTTATGTGACAGTTTTATAAATATTTAGAGCTATTATAACACTTTTGTTTCTCAGAATTACTGGGGAGAATTATAAACCATGCCATTAGTCATCTTCGAAGTTTTATTTTAAACAGAGGGTAAGCTAATTTAGTGACAGGTAGAATACTTAACTGATTTAATTGGCAAAAATGCACATGTAATTCTTTAAATAGCTGAGAGATCCCAAAGGCCAATCACTGGTTGTTCATTTTTATGTGCTCATTACCCTCTTTAAAAAATTTAGAGTACTGATAAGTAAATTGGATGCTCTAGTTTTAGATCATTTACTCATCGTGATAGTAATGTGAAATATTTTTTTCACATATGTGTTGGCCATCTGTAAATCTTTTGAGAAGCGTGTGTGAACTCTATCATCTATTTTTTAGTTGGGCAATTCATTGCTTTTTAAAATTTTGATTTGAGTTGAGTTTTTGGAATTCTTCATATATTGGTATCAGTCTCTTGTCAGATGTATTGTTTGCAAATCTTATGTCCTGTTCTGTAGGTTATCTCTTCATTCTGATGATTATTTCCTTTGCTATGTAGATATTTTTAGTTTCATGTAATATCATTTGTCTAGTTTTCCTCCAGAGTTTTGGAGGACTTGTCCAAAAAAAAAAAAACAGATTTGGTACATTACTTAAGCATTTCCCTTATGTTTTCTGCTAGTTGTGTTGTTATTATTATTTATTAATTCATATTGAGTTGATTTTTGTGACTGATGAAATACACTAGTCTAATTTCACTCTTTATATGTGGACATCCAAGGTTTCCTACAACCTGTTACTGAAAAGGCTGTCCTTTCTCCAATGCATGTTCTTTGCAACTTTATTGACAAACAATTGCTTATGGAATGCATGGATTTATTTCTAGGATCATCATTTATTTCTGAAAATTATGTAACCATGGGGGAATGATGATATATTAGCAACAAATGATGCTGCTTATTATTCAGAAGAAAATATCTCTCTTTACCAAACTGACCTTATAATTAAAAAGAATCCTATCACTAGTTAGGTATTACTGAGAAATTAATTAAAACAAGAAAATTTACTTTAGAAAATTTGGTGACACTGATTCATTTTTAAATTATTTTATTAAAAAAACAAAATTTCATAATCAAATAAGAAAACAACAATAGTTGTTATGCTGTGTATTATTATGTTCATAGTAGTTACTCAGAGTACAAAACATAAACCAAAAAGATTCTTACAAAAAGAAACAAACTGATAATGACAGTAATAATTTTTAAGATTCACCATGTTTGTAAATTCCAAGGTTGTAATTTTTCTTTGGGCAATGAGGTTTTATTTCTCTTAGATTTATGTAATATTAGTATTAATATTAATATTGGTATTAGTGTTAGTATAAATATTAATATCTGAAATATTGGAGATCTAACCTCGAGCCTTGTATATGCTACTACTGAGGCATCTCCCTCACTACGATTTTCTTTGTGAGGTCACAAAGATGCAAGGCCAAGATAAGAGCCAAATTGGGCTTCATTTGACTTAGGTCCTCTGAACTTTTGAGATACTGCACCACTACCAAAATTTTAACTGTTTGGAGTTGGTGATGTTTATTTTTTCCTTTATATTCTTTCTTTTCTACCATGCAAATTTTTCTCATTTTTAAAAATCCCAATTCATGAATTTTTTATATTAATCATACAATTGCCTATTAATTTTTGCAACAGGGTCTTGCTCCAGGTTTACCTCGGACTCTCTATGTTCACTTTGAACTCACTATACTTCTACTTCAGTCCCCTAGGTGCTGTGATTACAGTTATGCTGTGCCATACCAGGCCTTCTCACTTAAATTTTAAACATTTAAATATGTGTTGCCTTTTTGTCACTGTGATAAAATACCTGAGAAAAGTGATGTAAAGGAGAAAAGATTTGTTTTGACTGTAAAACTGTGTTTCAAAGACTTCGGGCCATGGTGGGCTGGCTCCTCATTGCTGGGCTTTGGTCAGATACTGTATCGTAGTGGAAGGGCATAGTAGAGCAAGTCTGCTCACCTCATTGCCAGGAAGCAGGCTGGGCAGGGACAAAATGAAATCTTCAGTACACCAACTGCCTACTTTCTCCTGCCAGGCCCTACTATTCCCAATAGTGCCATTGACCAGGGACCAAAATTTCAATACATTAGCCTTTACAGGTATTTCAGATTCAAACTATAAAAATATGTTCCTTTGTTCACTCACAAATATTTGTTCAGAACCTATTGTTTGCTATATACTTTTTCTAGGAAGAGTGATAAAGGGATGGATACAACTGAGTCTTTTCTCTCAAGACGTTCAGTTTATTAAATCCGGAAATAGAGATATTTCCTGTGACATTGTATTGTTTCTGTAATGCAGTACTACATGTGTGATAGTAGGTGATCATACAAGATATATGGGTATTACACAGACTACTGAAACAGGGCCTGATTTTCGAAGGGAAGGGGGATAATTCTTGAAAGAGGTGGTGATTGAGAAAGGTTTTGAGAAATCAGTAAATATCACCCAGAATGAAAAATCACCTTCATGCTTTTTGGGGAATCTATAAACCATTAAGATATGTTTTTATAACTCAATAGAATTATTATTCCCTAGAAATTGTGAAATTTATATATTTCCACATTTTCAAAGGAATGAAATGATCATTTTTCAGGTCAATGCTACATTTTCTTTTTCATTGTTTATGTTTTCATTAAATTTGCGGTACATAATGAGTACATTCCTCATGGGAGTTAATACACATTCTTAACTCATCTTAATTTCTTTTGATCTTCTTTCCCAGTCTTCTCCCCACCTGGTCACTTGATCTCCTTCCCACTTAAGAAAAACCTATCTCCCTATGATCTATCTTTTATTTTGCTCTTTATTTATTATTTTGGGTTTTTCATATATGAGAAATGGTATGATATTTATGCTTGTCTAATTTAGTTCACTTGACATTATGATCTTAGGCCCATCTGTTTTCCTAGAAATGATTCAAATGTATCCTACTTCACAGCAGAACAGTACTTCATTGCATGTAAGTATCACGTTTTCTTTATCTGTTCTTCTGTTGATGGGTGTACAGGCTGTTTCCAAGACTTAACTATCATGAATTGTGCTGCTATAAATGTAAGTATGCATGTATCAGTGTAATATGATGTCTTTAACCCCTCTGGGAATATTCCTAGAAAAATGGCTGAGTGGCATAGAATTTCTGAGTTTGTTTTTTGAAGAACTTCATACTGATTTCCAAAGTGGTTGTATTAGGTTACATCTCTACCAACAATATTTAAGTGTTGCCTTTTCTCCATACCTAACCACCATTCATAATTATTTGATTTCTTGAAGATTACCATTCTTTATGGAGTAAGGTAGAATCTGAATGTTGTTTTAATTTGCAATGACCTGTGATGTAAGAAGTACAAATGGGCAATAAACACCTGAAGAAATATTCAACATCACTGGGCATGAGAAATACTACATTTTAATTTGTAATTAATTACTTGCATAATGCAAAGACTAAAATATATTAAAGTGACCTGCTTTTATTGTATTCATCATGACCTTTAACATCATTTTTAAAAGTTCTAAAATAATTAAATATGAATATTTAGATAACTACATTCACTTTTATATGTCTTGAATTGCTATTGAATTGGAAGAGCTATAGAAAGATCACATAAATAATTTCATTGACATTTGCTAAATACAGGCTCATTATATGTCATTTAGCCAATAAAAAAGCAGATGAAAATTTTCTTTTCTTTTTATCCTTTCTATGCCTTTTTCTGTAGTGCCTACCTAGATCTCATATTTAATAAAATTTAGGGTTATACTTGAATGTTATATAGACATCATCCAAAAAGAAAATAATAAAGAATATTTTTAAATATAATTATCATCTCAGCAGTACATTACTTTATGTTATTAAGTGAGGATTTAATTAGATACAAATACAGTAGACAATAACAGTAGAGATGGTGTTCCCCCTTTAAAGTGTTTTCTGAACTAATCACTGAATTCAGCTGTTTAGAAAGACTAGATATTAAAAAAAAGGGATAGCTACATGAGAACTGCTTAAATGTGGTTTACCTACCACTGCATTAGAATCATCTAAACAGATCCTTATTCTATCCCAGGGCATGTAATGATAACCTCTAAGAGTGCACCCTGGAAATTTGAATCTCTGCAGAGTCACTTATTCCAACTTGTTTTGTGTCAACTCTGTGTGACTGTGTCCACATTCTACATATGTGTTGTGTCAGTAGGTGACATCCCCATCAACTCAAATGAAGATTACTCGAATCTTGCTGGAGGACCTTGCCAAAATCATGTCTTTCTCCTTTCTTGTGTATCCATTTTTTCTTAAAGTTCCTTGGCACCATATATGCCTTTAATATCATATTCTCTGTTTCACATTTCTACTTGAAAGCCCTGAGCCATTTATTACATAAACTGAGTAAAGGTTAAATAGATTATGGGAATGACAGTTCTTTAGCATTTTATTCTTTTTTTCCATGATATAAAGGGTCTTGTCCATAAGTGAATTGGCCTAGTATCAACATCCGACACCTGGTTCCAATTTTCCTTGAAGCTTAGCTTCAAATGGGTCTGAATATTTACTCCCCGCCTTTAACTCTTATCTCTTTTACAATTTATCCCCTCTTTTATTAGGAACTGAAAAAAGTAGGGTAGAGAAGTGTATTTAAAACATATGAAAAATGTAAATTTCAGATCTGTTCACCTTCATGGTTTATATGCTCATTGCGTAGTCCTGAGTGTTTTAGATTTTAAATGAGTAGGGTCTGCCTTTTAGCATACAGGTTGGACTACATTTCGTTGACTGTCTTCTAAAGTATCAAGTTTCAGGATGCCTGAGTCAGGTATTGGCTCACTGCTCTTAATAAATCAACATCAAATCTTGAAAGTATTGATGCCAGCTATGTAAGACAATTTCGTGAGATCTAAGACTTTGATAGCTAGAAGAGGGCATCATTTATCTCTTGTATTTTAAAATTTCCTCACTAATGTTGAAACTCAAATAAATAAGGCATAGAAGCATCATGTCAGAGAATTATTTTTCTTAACACTGGAATTCTTAAAATCAAGAAAGTTGTATAGAATCTTACATTTTGAGCAGTAGAAGGGTCCTTCTTCTCTTTCCCTAAACTTCTTCCATCTTTGCCATGAAAAATGAAACAGTAATAATATCTCTTTCCAAACATGTAATTGTAAGGATACTTCTTCGTTATCTTCTCAATATCTTTTGCATCCTTAGTAATCTTGCATCCTTTTATGCAGAGCAATCCTATGGAAACATAGCTCTTTCATACTGTGTTGTTTATAATTTACTTCTTAGTTCTTACTTTATACCTAGGTCTGTAATTCATCTTTCCCAACAAATTCCATATTGCAATTCTCTATCTTATTCTGTGATATATTACAGTATCATTATCTTTTTATATCTATGTATTTCCTCATGAGCCTGGAAACTTATCCAGACCATTTTTTAAATCTTTATTCAGTTCTGTAGAAAAATTTTTCCAGTACTATGTTGGCCTTAATAATTTTGTCTATTCATGAACTGGATGGTTCAGAACCACACTGATCTACAGCCAATATTAGCACAGCTTGGTTTGTCCCACTCCATTGACTGAAATTTTTTTCCCCTATCTGTCTAATGCTCATAAAAACTACAAGCAATTTGGTCTTGCCAGAAGCCTTTGCAAACTGACCTTTTCCCCAACTGGTTTCTTTTATAAATTTTACATCAATCTGTAATTGAAACAATCTTTTTATCTGAACTCCATTACTCTATTGCAATATACAGTTTCTTTCAGCAGTGATTTCTTCAACGGGTCACAGTGACAGTTATAATCTAAACACTTTTATACTTCTTCCCTTCAGTAAACTGTGTGCTTATAAAGGGCAATGAGGATTTTAATGAACATGACTGAATCCATGTATTTCATTTATTAGTGCAGAAAATTGGGTGCATATATCTGCAGATGTAGTAGGAAAATATGTGTTAGATTTTAAAACACAAAGAACTTGTGTGATACTGTATGCATTTATCTTAACCTATCCAGCTTAAATTTAGTCTAAGAAACAGCATCTTATACTGCGCAGCTCTCTGGAAGAAACTACTCACCTGTTCATTACATTTCAGATGGTACTGACCTTTCTAAAATACAGTGAAGGGATAACATGTTGGATTTTTTCTTGATGGACGTTTTGAGGATCTTTCGTGTGGAATTTGGAGCTATGTGTGCAGGGATAGAAGGCATCCACTCACTGTAATTCACCTGGAACGCTTTGAAATCTTGAGTTTCCCTATCTTTCTCTAAAAATAATTAATGCTTCACAAGAGATAATATCTCTTGAAGCAAATTTAATTTAAAAATCTATTTTAAGTGATAGTGAGGTGATGGCACACTGTAATAACTGATTGATGTTCAGAATATTCTGAGAAACCACTTATATTTGTGTATATATGCTCTCATGTGTGTTTATGTGTGTATTTTAAATTTGAGAACAACCACAAAGGATAGCGATTTTATTCTCTTTTAGGAATGCTGTTGATTATAATGACAACTCTTGCCTGTGCTTATTAATCTGGCATCATTAATTACAGTGGTTACTTATGAAGTATGTTTATTTAACAGAAAATATATAACCTTATGAAAATAATATAATTTTCTAGCTACTTGTAAATGAAGAAGCCAGGTTTTTATGTATCTGCTATAGCTACTCCTGTCACTTGTGAGAGTGACATGATGAACATTTTTCCTTAGATTTTGATAAACTTGTTGAATAACATAACAATCCTCAGTTTTTACAATTAGATTTTATCAAATAAAAGCTGTCCATATAAATGGACTCTGGTTTACTCAAGCCTTTTTTTCATAAGAGATAGTGTATTCTGCAAAAATCAAACCTGAATATAGTCTTAAACTATTGTTGACTCTTTGAACATAATAAAAATCAAAACTACAGTTCATATGAATGTATGAAAAAAGATTTTTCTTTGTACATTCATGTAATGATGCTTTTCTTAGTACTTAATGTGTGCCAGAAAAACAGACATAATTTCAATCCTCATGAAACTTGTAACACATTTTATGTAAAGGACCAAAGAAGCAAACAAAGTAATTTGAAAGAAAATAAGCTGATACTATAGAAAATGATGCAAGGCATAACATGGCATACTTTAGCTAAGATTGTGAGTGTATGATGATATTTAACCTGGGGCCTGAAGAATGAGCAACTGAAAGAGTATTTTAAAAAGGATAGAGCATTATGAGACCCCAAAATGGGAGAAAAGTTGGAAGATTGTTAGCAGAATAGGAGCCAGAAGCCCCAGCCCTCTCATAGGAACTAAGATGGCAGACAAGGAAGCTGTTTCGAGAAGGCAGCTGCTTCATGAAGAACCACGAGGGCCACCGTAAAGAGTTTAACATTTACTGTGAATTCAGTGGGATACCATGGAAAGTTTTATAAAGGGTTAACATCCAAATTTCATTTTAAGTACATCATCCAGGCTATTGTCTTCAAAAAAGTTTAAGTGCGTTGTAAGTGAAATTAGACTACTGAGAGGGCTGAAAGGAAGACTTGAAATGTAGGATTTACTACAACAGGCATTTATTAGTCTTTGATCCATTTAACTACTCTGAGTGAGTGGACCTCACTTGAATAAAATTAGAAGGAACTAGCAAGGGAATCGATTTATATCTGAAATGCATTTTGAGAAGTTTACTATTGTAAAAGATTTTGGTGCATGTTCTTCCAGGATTTTTTTCTGTTCTGTTTATATATCTTTTGTTATATATATATTGGGCACTATTGCCACTAACAATATAATGAATGACTAGTGACTCATTTCACTAAGTAAGTCTTTTAAATGTCATTTTGCACACAATTTCACTGTTTATAAGCACTCTACATTTATTTAAATATCTTTTTATTTTTTAAACTCCAGTTGTTTCCAATGCTCTACCATCATAACTTTTGAGTAACTTTCTACTCACAAAATAAATACACATCTTTACTAATTCCTGAGGTATATTATGGTGGTGAAACTACCACTTTCTCAGATCCTCATAACCATCATTACTGGGGCAAGAATCATAAAACAGTAAAGCCCAAAGGAGAGGGCGATGCTAAGCAATTACCTAAATTCACTTGTTAATGCAAGTCTCATGCCCACTCTTTGGAAGTTTCCCAACCATCAAGTGATGGTTCAAATTTATACCCAACAGTCTAGCAGATTAATATAGGTCAGGGACCTTCAGGGTTTTTTG
>RJWT010000585.1:0-62582 GCA_004365215.1 Cuniculus paca
TCCAGTCAAGACAACTCTGGGCCATTTTGGTTCTAGAACTCCTATGCTATTGCCCAAAACTGATATTAGGTCTGCACCACTGCTAGATCTCTATGTACTCAATACTGCCTCCACAACTTCAAAGATGCTGATTCCAAGTTTACACCAAATGAACAGCATACCATCTAACTCTGTCCTAGAGCCTTCTTTGAAGAAAATCCAACCTGAAAAAGTTGGCAGAGGTGCAGTCTGTGAAAGGAAAAGATGAGATGAAATGGAGGAGGGGGTCCTCAAAGCTGGCATTTGCTACTGCTTGGCAATGAGGACCACATCACTAGTGGTAGACGGAGAAGTGGTGGCCCCAGGAAGTTTCATTGGTGGGAAACTGAGATGGCAAAAGAGTAGAAGAGAATGAACTGCCTAATGTGATGTGTCAGAATTTGAGGAATGTGGGGAAATAGCTACAAATTGAAATTGAGTGGATATTGTTAAATTGTATTAAACTCAGGAAAAGGATAATGAAAAGCTAAGAGTGATTAATGGTCAGTTGAAAGCTGAGTTGGAAAGCCAGAAAATGGCATCCTAGGTAGTACACCAAACATTGGGATGGTCATGAAATCTGAAAACCATGTCCAGGGACAAACTGTTGATCAGAAAAAGAATTCAAAATGAAAATCAATCAATACTGAGGTCAGGATTTGGTCTGGAAAAATTGCTTCTGACACATAGGAAAGGCGTATCTAGCTTTATGTTCCCCAAATCTTGAATCTCTGGGGTTCTTAACATCTGAGCCTGCCCATTCTCTATTTTAGAGCTAGTATTTCCCACCTTACTTGAGAAATTTCTTTCTTGTAAAACAAAATATGCCCCACTTAGGATTTTCTTCTACCACCTTTGCTGATTTCTAGGCCCATAACTAGGGTTAAACCACAACATAACACAGTCACGAATACACTGGACCTGATAAGCAAAGACAGAAACTTCGGGATTTAGCCTGTATACACTCAGAATTAAACACAGCAGTGGGAGCTGTCATTTGTCCTACTACTCTTTTTTCTTCTAAGTTTCCTATGGGGGAAGAGGTATTCTGGTTATAGGAGAATCTCCTTGAAAGTATATCATGAACCATATATAAGAGCTAGACTGCCCTGAACACTCAAAAGCATCATTCATGTTTCTATACTGAAAATTTCATTGCACCAGGTCCCACGAGTGTTATTGTCAGATAGTTTTCAGATGCCAAACTCTTGTGGGATTAATTTAGCTGAAGAGTGCTGTCTCACCCAAGGTCACCTGCCTTACCCAAGGTCACACCCGGAGATAGATAATTTTATATGTTAACTTCACTGGCCCACAGGACACCCAGGTATCTGGTTAAATATTATTTCTGGTTTTATCTGTGTGGGTGATACTAGAAGAGACTGGCATTTAAATTGATTAAGAAAGATGACCCTCACCAACGTGAGTCATGTCATCCAAACCACTGAGGGCATGAATAGAAAACATGGTGGAGGGAGACTGAATTTCCTCTCTATCTGGTTCCTTAACATGGGAGCTCATCTTTCCTTAAAAGTCTGTTTCTAAGACCTCAGATTCAGACTCAGGCTGGAATCCATACCACCAGCTTTTGAGTCTCCAGTTTTCTGGCAGCAGAATTGCACTTGTCTTTTTAATAAGCATCCAAATGCCTTATAATCATTTGAAGCAATATCCTGCAACAAATCTGTTTCTAGAGAAAGTGAGCAGGATTTTTAGCCTTCTTGTTACTTCTATTTCTCTGGAAAGCCCTGACTGATACATGTCTGTGGTGATCTACTTCTATTGATTACTGTGAGAAACGAGGCCATGGCTATCTCAGCTCAATTGTAGTGATGCTCAAAGATCATTCTTGCTCACAGTTCATCATGGGATCATCCCAGCCTGCACATGTGTCCCCTTGCCTAACGCGTTTTTCTTCCCTTTCTGTTCCATGAGTTTCAATCCCAAGAGCATATCTGAATAAACAGTGTTCTCTTCCTAGAAAACCTGACCGGTGCTGCTGATCATCACTCTTGCCCTTGTGAAATCTCCGAAGATTTCTTCAGGTCAGACTGTCCTAGATGCAGTTCCAGTTTTGGTATTGATTACAGTAATTATGTTCATCTTGCTTCTGAGTCTTACAGTCTGCTTCCTGGCTTCTGCTATCCTGGTATGCCGCATCTCTTTTGTCACTAAGAACTTCTGCTCTATAACACAACCAGCTAGCTACCTTCACCTCCAACCTACAGAAGATGGATACTACTGAGGTTTTCAAAATGTTTTTACCTCTTCCAATCATGGAAGAATTTCTTAGCAAATTGTTAAACGTAATATTTTTCAGGCCTTCCTAAGAAAACTATTGCAGTTTATCTGGTATACTAGAATCATACTAGCATTGTCATTTGTTTAATACTATTGATAACCTGAAAAGCTTTTATGACTGTTCTAGCACCTCGATTCTACCAAATGTAGGCCATTAGATTTTCCAAGCTCATAACCATGCTCAGCAACTGTTACTTGTTAACACATACAATAACTTTATATCCAGAAACTCTTATGCACTCAAAAGGAAAATCCTGGAATAAATTGAAGTCACCTCCACCAGAGAGGTCACAGGGAAGAGAATGTACCATCACACTTGTGACACTTGCCACCAAATAACTTGAATTTTATTGTACAAAAATATAAAACAAACTCAAAATAAGTGATATCCTACAAAAGATTTGCTTGTAATTTGAAGCTTTCAAGGCCATTGTCATGCAGTACATTGTGTTCCCCAAAAGGTCATACGTGGAAGCTCTAACCCTCAATATAACTATATTTGGAGATAGGACTTTTAAGAAGATAATTAACTGTTAAGTGAGGTCATGAGGATAGCCCACTAATCTGATAAAATTGGTGATGTTATAAGAAAAGGAAGAGAGAGAAAGTGTGCTCTCTCCATGCATGCACAGAGGAAAAACCATGTGAAGAAAGACAGAAGGAGGCCATCCAAAACCCAGGAAGTAAGGTCTCCCCAGACACCAAACCCAACACCACCTTTATCTTGAAACTTCAACTTTCAGATCTGTGAGAAGATAAGTTTCTGTTGTTTAAGCCATCCAGTGTGTCACTTACTGTATGGCAAATCAAACAGACAGCCATGAGCATCAAGGAGAAGACTTCAATTCTGGGTTTGAAAGTCAAGGGGAAGACAAGAACTGATATCATCTTCCTCATACATATTCATGAAGAACCAACATAACCTTTCTCATACATACGCATGAATCTTCAGCAGAAAAAAATATTAAAATTACATCTCTGCTATATTATTTTCCTCAACCTCTTCTTTAGGAAGTTTGTAAAAATTATTGTAGTTAACTCCTCAAAGTCTAGTTCTACTCTTCTGACGTCCCAAGATGGTTTGGAAACCTGGCCCAACCTCCAAAACTGGCTTCTAATTCATTGACTGGTTTCTAACTTCAAGCCTAAGCCAGTCACAGTATAGCAATACCCTGGCAAGAGTTGGGGATGAGGATATGCATAAACTATGTTTCCCAGATTAAAAGAAAGAGCACTTGTTCACAGGTTGAGAGGAGATATCCTCTTTATCTCACTGTATGTGGCTGAGGGAGTTGACACTGGAGAAACCAGCCTTACAATGAAAGACAAATTTAAAATACTACACAGAAAAGGATCGTTAGAATATAGAACCCTGATAACATTGATGAGCCTCTGGATCAACCCATCCTCAGCTTTATTCTATTCTTGGGCTTCTTGTTATGCTAAACATATTCGTTAATATTTTAAGTCACTTCAAGTAGCGTTTTCTATGGCTTGCAGATAAATGTATTGAAGATCTCATTAATTATTCAATAACTTCCAAAAATTCAAATCATATTTTCAAGAGATACATAATGCATAATGATACATAATGAAATCATATTTTCAATGATATATAATCATACATTATGATCCATATACTATCCTATATGCAGTGAACAAATCAGAAATAATTTCTCCCACTTTGAGCAGTTTATTTTACCTGATTACCTTTGTTTTTTCATTTTCTGTTTACCTTACCTGTAACCATTTTATTTATTGCTTATTTCATGTGCATTGTGGAAGTATTAGTCAAAGTTGGTCTGCTTCAGTGCTGAATTGATTTTCTACAATATTAATTATGCTCTTTATTGTTTCTTTTGTAGATCTTTACTCTTGCACTATTTTTAATTTCTTTTCAAGTCTCTACCCAACTAAATTGCCTTTATATCATCCATCTCCTTTTACTTACCTACCTATTGATATGTTATGTAGTGTTTCTATCCTTATGATTTTTTTTCTAAACAAAAGGCATATAGTTTTGTATCAGACTAAGGGTGCAAACAATGTCCTGAAACTTATTTCTTAATATATTTTCCAGTGGAAGCATATTTTCATCCTTGAAGCTCCAATTTCATTTTCTGACCTTCAGCAACAAGTTAAACTATTTTCACCTGTTCCTTAAATTAATAAATTCCAATTATTGTATGTAACATGTCATATCTAATATCCATAACCACTTTCATAAAATTTTTGAGAAAAAGTTGAGCTATATTTTTAGTGACTTAAAAAGCTGGATGTTATGGCTTATATTTATATTTCCCCCCAAAATATAAATACATACATATATATATATATATATATATATTTTTTTTTTTTTTTTACAAGTTAGGCTTACAAAGGCCATCCAGAGAGTCAGGTGTGGAAGAGTGCAAAACAGCTGTCTGCACACTGGGGATCCTAAGGATCGAGTCAAAAGTCTAATGCCCAAGCTCACTGTAATGTATTGATCTATACCAGGAGGCCAAGGGGTCTGCAATGGAAGGTGGAAGAGTCTGTGCTGGAATCCAGGCCACTGTAAGCCTACCTTGTAAATATAGTTTACATTAAATTTGCTTCTCTAGTAAGTAGTGTTATAAATTAGTGGAACCAGATTTTGGGTTGATGCTGTGACTGTCCTTGACCAAGTGGTTCAGAAGCCTTCAGAAATGGCTTGTGGGAAAAATCTGGAGAGGTTTGTAGATGCTGGCTGAAGAAACAATCCTGGAATTCTGTGAGCTGAGCTTGATGGGAACCCAGAAGACCAGAATACTGACTGCAATGCAGCTGGAAAAGGCCAGCTTTAAGAGATTTCAACTGGGAAGAAGGATTATATTGGATATTGGACTCCAGACCATGTTGTCATGCTTTGCAGAGATTCATCTGCATTTTGCTCAAATCCAGAGAGTTTGCAGGAGACTGAGATTAAGTGTGGTGGACTAATTAAGCTGACAAAAGAACTTCCAAGGCAGTCTAATAATAAAGAATTGCCATGACTAATATTGGGGGCTTTTTAGCTAGGTCTATATTGAGAACCAAGAGCAAATTGTCTACCAGAATGATTTAAAAAGCTTCGAGTTTGACCAAAAAGAAAGCTCTAGTAAGTTATGATCTGCAATGATAGAACAGAGAAGAACTAACTGAAAAGATTAGCAATAAAAAGCCACGTATTTTGGAATTGTACAATAGAAAGAATGGCCTGAGGGTATCACAAGAACCAGCAGGACTCCACGTTTTGTTCCCTCAAAATTGCAAAGGTAAAAAGACTTTGCTTTGAAAAGAGAACCCCAGAGCACCATGTTTCAGGATGGTGGTGGCCTAGGGAATTTGTTCCTAGGAATTGGGTTTGTAATGCTCAGCAATTCAGCCACTCAACCCCTGTAGCCAAGAGAGATGGAAGCCTGGTCACTGCTTCAGCTGTCAGCAGACCTTGCCATAATCCACATGGTGCTGGTTTTAGGTACATGTAGAATTCAAGAGTTGTGAAGTCAGGAAGGTTTCCATTTAGATTTCAAAAGAAGGCCTGGAAGGCCAGGCAGTGTGCCTTTGAGAGGGCAGTGTCTGAAGCTGTGAGTGTGAAGCCAAAGGTGCACTGGAGACCTCAGAAGATTGGAGAAGCCAGGAACATGAATCATCTGAGAGAAGCTACAAGGAGTGAGCAAAGCCAGCCAAAGGGAGAAGCTGTGAGAGCTGCAACCACCCGCAGTGCCATAGGGGTGGTTCCACCCAAACCCTTTGTAGTTTACATCTTGGCCAAAGATTGCCCAGGATGCTAGGCATGGAACTACATGACTTAACGATTCCCCTGCTAGATTTTGGGCTTGCCTAGGTTCCATTCCTTTCTACACCCCTATTTTTGGAATAGAAGGTTTATCTTGTGTTATTCTATGTTGAAAGTGTTTGATTTTCTTTTCATTTGTACAGGAGCTCACAGTTAAGAGTTTGCTTTAAACCTCAGAGACTGACTTTTCACCCATGTGGATACTGTTAGGATTTTGGCAACTCTTGGGGAAGGACGATGGCATTTTGCATAAAAGGATCAACATGAGTCTTTTGGGGGTAAGAGTGGAATGTTACTGCTTACATCTACATGTCCTCTCAAAGCCTCATGCACTCATAGGTGGAGTTTTTCAGAGGTGGCTGGATCTAGGGCAGTGGTGGTAAACCTGTGGCATGCATGCCACAGCGGGCTGTTTGCATCACTGAAAGCTCTAATAGGATCACCACCACTGACTTAGGGTATGTGCTAGTGGGATTAAGGATGTATGATAAATGAATTGATTTACCATAGTGCTAGGTGTGGATAATGGAAGTCCTGCCCTGGGTTTGGTTGGCACTAGCCCATAGGCTTTTAGCCTGAATGGAATATAAAAGGACAGAAAATAAAACAGGCTTACTGCTTGCTGATTCCTGCTTGCTTTGCCATGGACTGTTTCTCCTATGTGATGACCCTCTGCCATGACATCTGCCTTGGAGCCAGCTGACTATGGATTGAAACTTCTACAAACTGTGAGGCAAAGTAAACCTGTCTTCCTTTAGCTTTGTGGGTGTTTCAGCAAAGAGGAAAGTAACTAAAATATAGATAAAGAACTGTAAACGATTCTTTAAAAAGTATAATGGCACATGGGAATATTAACAAAATAAGTCTTGGGCTTCCCTACTTATTCTTGTTCCTGTCAAAATTATATTTCCCACCCCTTACTTACTACTCAAATTAGAAAGAAAAGTCAGATCTTAAAGTTGAAGAGATTCTACCCAACCAATCTAAACCTTAAGACATACAAATCTGGTGCCATAATTTGTGGAGAGGGTAGGGTAAATAATTTCTATAATCACAATTTACTACAAGTAATATTTGTAATACTCTAGAAAATATTGTCATTTTTGCTGAAATTCCCCACTCTACCATAGATACAGCAAACAAATTTATTTATAGTTAAAATTTAATTTGTCTAGTCCATATTGTACAACAAGAGAAAGCCCATAATTTTGAGCTCTGGTTTTAAGTCTTGGCTCCACAATTTACTTTTTGTGTTAACTTTTGAAAATTTATCTTAATTGCAAAATGGGCATTGTTACAGAGTGGTATAACAAGAATGAATGAGAATAAATCTGAGAACAAATTTTGAAAGTTTCTGTGAACCATAGAAGCATGCTATAAGAGTTACACATTCAAAATTTAAAAAAAGAAAAAGACTAAGCTAAGTGTGGTGGTGCACACCTGTATTCCTAGCACTCAGGAGGCTGAGGCAGAAGGATAGCTGTGAGCTCGAGGTCAGCCTGAGATACATAGTGAGGTCAAGGCTAGCTTGAATTACATAGCAAGACCCTGTCTCAAAAAACAAGAAGGAAAATTAGACTAAATAATATTAAGACTATCTCCTAGTTTATTAATAAAATGTATCTAATGTATTGATATTGCATTACTTAACATGTATCTCCTAACTTCAGCTTCTGCTCCAAACTGTATTGTTTTTCTACTTTGAAAGTTAATTTTGCACCTGCTGACCTGCTCCTCTAATTGATTCGAATGGTTCTAAATACATTTGCTTCTTTTTTCAGACCATCCAGATCAACAATATAGGACTAATTAGCTTGGAAAAGCTTACTGTTTCTCTTTTTTTTTTTTTGTATCAGGGATCGAACTCACGAACCCATGCTTGTCAGGCAGGTGCTTAGGCCACTGAGCTAAATCCCCAGCCCTTGTCTTTTTGAGACAGGGTCTCGCTATGCTGTTCAGGCTGGCCTTGAGCTCACTTTGTAGCCCAGGCTGGTCTCCAACTAGCAATGATCCTCCTGTCTCAGCCTCCCAAGTGCTGGGATTATAGGAGTGCTTCTCAAATTCCTAAGGATAATCACAAGAAGCCTTGAACCAATTGCTCTGAGACTCGTGCCAACTTCTTACTACCACCTTCTGTGATCACACTGTGACTTTGACAACTATACTTGAGCAAAGAGAATTTTCCAATCACATAGTAAATGAAGGCAGAGCCACGCACATTCTCTTCAGGACAGGGTATATGGGGCTACCTATCCTAAGCTCTCGTTGACTGACTTGCCACCACATGGAAGGAATCTCTAGAATGTTATTTCTGGTAAACTTAACTATGAAGAGGTTTCCTTTGGAAGAGCTGTTACCAATGTTATATTTAATAGCATTTATGAAAAAAGAAACACAAGAAGCTATTTAGTATTGTCATGGTTCTCTTGAAATAAAAAAAATGGAGGTTACTTTTTACAAATACATAGAAATATTTTTAAAAAATAAAATGAAAATGGTCATGATCTAAAATATTAAAATATCTAGTTATCAAAACATATAGTTACATATTATAAATATTATTTGTTATTAATATCTTTGTAGACATAATAGCACACAAAAGTCCTAGTTTCTAGAATTATACATTAGAAAAATCTAGTCAGTTTTGTTTTGCAATACAATTTTAACCATGTACGTTTTCTTAACTCTAAAATTAACTTTTCTTGGGGTGCAAAAGCAGCTACCAAAGTATCTACAAAAGGTGAGGCGCATACAGCTGCAGCACAGTGCTTTTTCTCCTTTCACAAAATTCAAACTATAGTACAATGGCACCACCTGTCGATGGAATGGCAGAATTGAAATCCTAAAATGAGAACAATATCAAATGCTTACTGGAATTAAAAATCAAGGAGTAAAACATAGCAAAATAATCAAACGTGTATAACTTGAACTTATGTGATGTCACTAGTTGAAACACAGCTACTCAAATGGTTATATCCTTAGTGAACGTGTGACATAGGAAAAATTTGCCCACCAACTCAGAAAAATACTAGGAAAGTTGTCTGTCTAGATCTGGGATCTAGATGGCAAATGAAATGTCAAGTTGAAGAATTTATGATGGAGTATTCCTTACATGAGCTGAAGTTCTTTTTTACAGAAAAATTTCATTTTGTTAGCACTCATTTGTAGTACATAATGATTACATTCATCTTGGAGCGTTGGTCCATGTACATCATACTTCTTAATTCTTTTCATCATTCCCTTTCCTTCTTCCTTCATCTCTTAGTTCCGTTCCATCTTGCAAAAAAAATCTCCTTGTTTCCTATTATCTTTTTGCTCTATAATTTATTTGTATTTTGAGTTTATTTGTATTTTGAGCTTCTAATATGAGAGAAATGCTCAAGTTCTTATTCTCATTATGTCTTCCAGGAAATTTTCAGCTGAGAATTAAGATAAATTTTATCAATGGCTGCTTCATTGCATAGCATCATTGGAAATACTTGAAAGAAGCAAATTAAAAACATCTCTGAGAAACATACTGTAACACACACTCACTTTATACATCTATATATGGTTCCCACAAATAAATCCTCACTGAAGATGAGCTCATAACTCAAAAATTAAAAAACTAACAAAGAAATCTTTCATTGACAAATGAGCTTTTATCATGAAAGCTCAAGCAAATTTGGAAAACAAATGGAAATTGTATAAATAAAATATATAATCACTGAGATTGAAAACTGTTTATAAGCAGAGCTAAACCAATACTTACAATAAATGGAATGTCATGTTACAGTTATATAATGCACAGAGTAGTAAAAACTGGAAAATAACAAGTGCAGTTGAGACACAGAAGGTGGGATAAATAAGCCCAACATATAGCTATCCAGATTTCCAAAGCTGGACAATAAATGGAATGATAAAGAGAAAATATGAAATGGCCAAAACTTTCCCCAATTCGAGGAAGGAAATGAATCCCCAGTTGTCAATGCCACCAAGTACCAAACATAATAAACAAAAATGAAACTCACATGGAATGCAATGAAAACTCAGCAAACCAACGATGAAGTTATCTCAAATACCTACAGCAAAGCAGGCAAGTTTCCTAAAAAGGAATGGCAATTCAATAAACCACGGAGTTTTCAAAAGTATAGTACAGGCTGACAACTGCAGAAAGCTACCTTCAAGGAATAAGAGAAAATAACTCTGATTCTATTTATGTATTTTGTTTTTATTTAATGAACATTTATATGGCACTTACCTCAAAATGTATTCCAAAAGCTAACTAATTTAACTGATATAATTTAATACTCATAATAATTGCAAAAGGCAGGAATGTTTTCATTTTACAGGTGAGAAAACTGAAGAGTGCTGGGATTAAAGTACTATTCTCAAAGTCTCATGGCTAGAAAAAACTTAAAATCTGGAGTTTTATTTTACCAAAATTACTGCTTAAGAATAATGTAAAGCACATTTCTTTTATGAACACATAGTGATCATAAAAATTTCTCATTGGAATAATTGTATAAAAAGATATGATTGAAAAAGTGAAAAATTAAATCCAAAAAGGAGGAATGGCAAACAGAGGAAGTGGTAACTATGCAAACTTTAATGATTAAAAAAAAAAACATGAAGACTAATTTAGGAATCACACAAACAACAAAGAACTACATGTTGAACACAATCACTATTTATTCTGGTATGATGTTACAGATAAAAGGAATAATTTTTCAGGTAAATATAACATTTCCAAATGTGTAGGCACCTAATATACATTGCAGCAATATATAAAGCAGTGTTTGACACAAGAAAAATCTAAAGGCAGGGCATATAACTCAGCAGCACAGCACCTGCCTGGCAAACTTAAGGCCTTGAGTTTGAATCCCAGTAGCCTCGCCTGAAATCTAGCACTTGGAAATAACTAATGGGTCTAGGAAAAAAAAATAACAGGAACCATTAAATATCTGAATTGAATAATTATGAAAATATTATATAATACTTATGAACCTTAGATGGAAATTATATAGCACTAAATGCCATGTTAGCATTAAAAAGTTTGAAAAACAATGAATTAACCACCCAACTCAAAAAGTTAGAAAAAATCAATAAATAAAACGTGATCATTGTGCAACTCCCAATGTAGTAACTGACAAAAGACGTTTCAATGACTGCATAGCCATTAGGTAAAAAGGTAACAGATGATTAAATTGACACAGAGCAACTTAGGGCCTACATATTATTCATTGTGACAATCTGACTCCCCTGATCCACATTAACAACACTCTTAATAGTTGCCCAGTTTTGATATGGTGCAGTAAGAAACTGATAGCATTATTCTGAAGTTACTTTTGCAAGCGTTTCGCTAATTGCTTTATTCAAATTAATATAAATATTTACATGTAAACTTCCAATTTACAGGACATTTTCAAGAAAAAGCAAAAAAACAAAATGTAGAGTATTACACAACCCCAATCAGTATTATACAACGCCAACCGGAAAATGATCATGCTTGTTTGTAAAACTGGATATATTAAAGGAAAACTAGCCAGTCTCTTCAACATATTAATGTTAAGGGGAAAAAAACTAAAAGAGAAAGGAATGTTCCACATTTATATATTCTGTAGAGAAATGTCATATACTGTCATTGACTGAATCATGGCCTGAAACTAACTTTAAAAAGCACACGGAATTCAATGGAGACAAGGGTGAAGACAGATATTAACTAATTTTAGGAAATTATTATTAATTTTGTTACATGCAATACATCCACATATGTGTGTGCAGGAGCACAATTCATAATAGCTAAATCTGATGGTGGCAAAAATATTTTTAATGGGGGATAGAGGTGAAGGGGAAAAAAGAATGGAGATGTGATATAAATATGTACTAATTCATCACAATGAATATAATTATGTCCTGCAAACATATACTAATAAAATGTAATGTTGTAGCAATATAGAAAAATGTTTTAATTTTTAGAGATACATACTGAAATGATAAGCAGTAAATATTTATATCTGTAATTTGTATTTTAAAATGTACTAAAAAGAGATGTAACTCATGATTTACTTATTAAATATAGGTGATACATTAGATTCTTCTGTTTGTTTTTTCATGTTTGAACTTTTTATAATAATATATTTCAAAAACAAAAACCAAGACAATGGAAGTTGTCTTGGGGCTTTGCTATCATTTGCTTTGGAAGGTACTGAGGTGAGCCAGGTCTCTGTCTGTCTGTCCATCCGTCTGTCTAGGCCCTAGTTCCACCTAAGACTGCTTCTTAAAAGTGTCAAAATCTATGAAATGTCCAGGGCCGAAGCCATTCCTTCTTTAGCAAACATGATCTTCTCCCTGGACAGCAATCATGTTGATGATCATGACACTAATTGAACCAGGAAGTTACTGATCAGACACTTCCTTGTCTGTGTGTTAGTACCAAACCTACCATCTTGCAATCTTAGGCAAGCACTCTAGTGCTAAAGCAATAGCCCCAGAAGTTTCTAGTTTTTATTTCGATATAGGTTCTTGCTAAGTTACAGAGGCTGGGGTTGAACTCATTCTAACACCAACTCTGAAGCAAGCAAATTTGGATACCTTCATGTTATTCATCTTTTCGTTGCTATAGAAATACCTGAGCTAAATCAACTTCATAAAAAGAAAATGTTTATTTTGACTTATAGTTTAAGAGGCTCTAGTAGTTCATTATTGATTTGTCCTGTAGCTTTTGGACCTCTGGCAAAGCAGCACATCATGGCAGGAGCATGTAGCAAAGCAAAGTGCTCATTTCATGGCCATGAATCAAGAAAGAGAGTGAAGAATGGACTGGGGTGCCAGCGTCCTTCAAGGTCATACTCTCAATGACCTAAGCACCTCTCCCATGGGCCCCTCCTCTTAAAGGTTCTATCAACTCCCAACAGCACCAAGTCTTCAACATGTGGGCTACTAGTTGACATTTAAAATCCTAATTAAGAGAATTCAGACAATTAATTTAAAGGTAGTCTCAATTGAGATTAAATTAAAGGTAGTCTGAATTGACAAAAAACTGAATTTTGTATCCAGTTTTGTTATTGCTCAGTTCAAAACACACAGGACTTTTTTTCTGATTGTCCAAGTCCATCAAGTTTCTAAATTTAGCCCCAAAGAAACTGCTATTCTTCATTCACAATACAGAAATTCAACATTATGTTGCCAAACATTACAAAGCTGAAATCCATATGCATTTACTAGGGCCTCAATCTGTTCATCAGAGATAGCATTGGAGCTATGAGGAACTTCAGATGGATGCACCCCCACAGAAACCATAAGTATCAACAGAGGCCCTGAGCATTAAAGTCAAATGTACTACAGAAATCCAAAAAGTGTTAACCCTCAAATGAAACATGGGATAGGCAAGGACAATGATTAATTTACTTCAACCTTACTGTTGTTTTTCTTTCTTTTTTGTCTTTGCCTTGGTGACTAGTACTTCCTTTATGACATTGAATAGAAGTGACTATATGTGAGTGTCCTTCTCTAAACAAAAAAGTCTTCTACATTTCTTAACTCTGATGTTGCCAAATGCTTTTTAAAATTCCGTGCTTGTAAAATAGGAGGCATAGGTTTCCATCTAGACTCTTCTCATTGATTCAGTAAATGTATCCATCCCCAAGATACTGTAAATGATTGGTGATTAAAGTCTAAAAGTGTTTCTTTCTACAATTACCCTGGACCAAATTACCTCACAGGCAATCAGAGGTAATACTTGACTTATCTGTTTTGTAAGTACCATTGAGATATTGAAGAAACATGCTCATATTTAGTAATCATTAATCTAAGACAAAGTATGAGAGTCAAAAATTCTTCTTGGCAGCGATTCTAAACAACAAACAAGCCAACAAAAATTTATTTCATGTAGTGAGCAAAACAAAGGAAGCTGGAAGTCAGAGTTACTAAGAGCAGAACTTCAGAGAAAGCCTAATACTCTCTGCCTACATGAGACCTCCATTTAAGAAATGTGATTAGGATATGGGATGGAAATATCTGGTCACAGTTCTTTGTCTATGTGTGACTCTCATAGATAACTCACATGTCCTCACAGTATGGAAGATGGCTTTCAATAAGAGCCAGAGTATTAGGCAAAAAATGCAATACATGTAATGATCTTTTGGAAATTATTTATCATTTCTTGTACAATAGTGTATCAGCTACACAATTCAGCCGTTTTCAATATTTCAAGGGCATGAATATGAAAAGGCATGAATCATTAGCTGCCATCTTGAAGGCTACTGGTTATCACAATCCATCCTTACACCTGCAATGATTCAAGGCCTTCCTGCATGAAAAATACACTATCCACTGTCCAAAGGCCCCCAAAGTTCATACCATAAAGTGTCAGTTATTTCATCCAGTAAATCAGACACAAGTGCAGATCATCTTCCTCATTCTACAAACTGACCTCATGAGATCTCTGCCAGAAATAATACTGTGTTTTAAGCCTAGTTGTTATCATCTTCTTTGTAAATCTCCAAATCTTACCTATTAAACTTCTAAAATATGAAATCCTAGGGCTGGGGATTTAGCTCAGTGGCCTAAGTGCCTGCCTGGCAAGTGTGAGGTTGTGAGTTTGATCCCCAGTGCCAGAGGAAAAAAAAAAACAGGGAGCTAAAATATGCAATCTTTCCCTTCATGAAATCACCACTGCTACTGCACTAATGAAGCCCTAAGAATCTCTGTAGACCACTGCAGTCACCTTCTAATCGGTTTAGTCATTTCTGGACTGTCTTATCTTAAGTCACTATCTTCAATGCTTCCTGCTAGTTATCACTAAAAACATAAACATGGCCTTTTCACTCCATGGCTCAAGAAACTTTACTAGCTTTGGTTATCTTTAATGGTTTTATTGTTTAGAACAAGATAGTATTGAGCACAGAGATTAAGGTCACAGGCCTTAGAATCAAAGATGTTTTCAACTTCATTTAACCAGCCAAGCAACAAAGAGATTAAGCCTATCCATTTTATTCATTCTATCACAGTTGAGAATACAAAGGAATGAGGCTTGTGTATGATGGTGCTATTCACTGGTATATTAAGTCCTGTTATGGTTTGTATATAGATGCCCCCCGCAATCCTCATGTAGTCACGAAAGCGGCTGAATCTAACATTTATGATTGATTCGTTGTGTAGCACTGGGATTGGCGGTGTTTGCTCTGCACCCACCCAGGGGTGGAGCCGACATACAATGCAAGGGGGTGGGTTCTTTTTTTTTTTTTTTGGCGCGGTTTGCTCTTGCTGCTTGCAGCCACCATGAACGGCTGCCCCCTTTTGCTCTGGCTGCTGCCTTGAAGTGTTGCCCCAGTGCCATGCCACCCTGCCTTGGAGCCAGCTGATTATGGACTGAAATCCACAGAAACTGTAAGCTAAATAAACCTTTTCTTCCCTAATTCTGGGTGTCAGGTGTTTGTCTCAGCAACGAGAGAAAAGTAACCAAGACAAGTCCTAAGAATGAAGCAGGTTTTGTGGAAAAAGATGTGGTTGATTTAGCATATACGGATTTTAAGGTGCCCATGAACAACCAAGTGTGCAAATATTAGAATCTCCCTTAATATCCAGCAAGTTGGAATTCACTGTTCTCATCCCCTAATGTTGGCACAAGGAATAAATAACAAATAATTTCTTTTATAATGTCTTAGTGAAGAATAATGCTAAGTTGTTGATTCCATATTCTTTCTCACAATCCTTTACTCTCATAATTTCCATATATTTTAAGTGTAAGACCGTCAATGGCATCATAGAAGTGACAGAATCTGGAGTAAATTTTAAGAAATTATTTGAATTTACTCATGTTGATTTGCAGAGGAAGAAGATAAACTATGCCTAGTTAAGTGAAATACCCAAGGTCACAATGCCTAAAGAGGAATATTCAGACTAATTTCATTAAAAAGTTTATTCTATTACCTACTGATTTCTCTAGAAGCATTTTTCAGAGCATAACCTGTGCGAGCTCAGTGAATAAAATGATTGAAATGTGCCTTTTAACACTGGTTAAAATTTGCATTATTGGAAAGTTGCAGTGAACAATTTGTTTACTTAACCCAGAATTTAATGGCAGAAAATCTTTTCCCCCATGTATTAGTGTCGGTTCTGGGAAATGATGCACCATGCTATACTTGAATATGACCAGGGTGGGTCTGAAAGGCACTTGATGTGCTCAGTAGAATTATCTTGATGAATCAGAATTAGAATGATGCAAAAGATGTTCATTTTGACAGGTTTCTGCTGTTATTGCAAATTAGAAGGTTGTATAAATGAGTTTTATTAATAATATGAGAATAGATCTTTCTCAAATGAGAAGGGAATCAATAGATGGCGGGAGAGAGAAGGGACAGGAAGGGGTTGACAAAAGAATTGAGATGTGTTATGTACATACACCAATTCCCCACAAGGAATATAATCATTATGTACAGCAAACATGTACTAATAAAAATAAAAACTGAAGAAAAATTACTATACAGTTGTTTAATGAGTTGCCTAGAACTTACTGGTTATTGCAGGGTGGGTGTTTGAAAGATTCGATTTCTCCTACATAAGTGGTAATGCAAATCTGTATTCTGAATCAGGGGTTGAGGACTTCCAACTGGAGAATTGCTCTTTTCATGGTAGCTGTTAGGAACTGGATAAAGAAGTTGCTATATTTTCATTTTGTAGGAAAACTAGGGGAAAGACGGGAAAAAATAGCATTAGGGTTTGATAATAAGTAATTTTGTTGCTGTGAAGTGGTACATACCTATAACTGTAAAATTACTAAGAAAATTTTAAATGGATACTAACTTTCAATTCTACTGTAAAAGCAAGTGCACAATTTAAATATTATAATGAATAGTCAAGCCAATGAATAATTTAACACTAATCACATATTACTTATTAAAACTGTCCTGTTAATTAAAAAACTAAAACAAAACAAATAAAGAATACAATAGGAAGATGAAAAGGCCAGCCACATAAATGTCTACTCAAGATTTTGCCAGTTTCACTACAGCTACAAACTAAGAAAAATCACAAGAAACTTTCCACTTTTAAAAATACTTGCAGAAAGTATAGCTTTTTTCTCTGTATTTATACAGATAATCAAATCTATAACTGTGTATGTTAATAGGAAACAAACGATATACAGTATACTACACCATTTCCATTTCCATACATTAATGGAAAGAATAGATATGCAAACACCTCTGAATTTACAGGTCTGCCACTTATAGATTCTTCAACATCTTTCAGAAAGTGAAAGAATTACGGAAATTGTTATCAGTACACAAATTTAGACATCTGACTGAACCCTCCGTCAGTACTACATCCCCTGCTCTTGTTGAAAGCACAGTAAAAAGAATTTTTTTTCCTGGTACTGAGGATGAATCCAGGGCCTTCACACTAAATTACATCCCCACCAACCCCAATTTTTAAAAGAAAATGTTGATAGAGTCTCACTAGGTTGCTAAGTGGCCCAGGCTGGGCTCAAAGTTGTGATGGTTCTGCTTCAGCCTCCCAGACTGTTAGGACGACAAGCACGCAACATGGGGTCACACTGACTATGAAGTTTTTAACTTTCAATAGATACAAGTTTTGTTCTTTTGGTAGTCCTTATTGAGACACAATGCGGTTCAAAGCTCTATGCGAGAGCCACCCATAAGACAAATCCTTGGCATCCTGTTTGTGTCTCAGAAGAGTAAATAATTCTTTGCAAATGCAAGATTTACAATTGTCATAAGCTTAGAGATAAGGTACTATGAAATTCAAGAACTGTAATTATTAGATTAAAATAACTGGAAAAAGTTTTATTACAATGTATCATGCATGCTCTATCTTGAAGAATAGGTAAGATTTAATACGTACAGTGGGATAAAAGGAATTCTAAAGAGAATAAAAATGAGGAAAGCTATGAATATAGTATGAGCAGTTAAAGAAATTACCTTGAACTATAGGAAAGGGTGCTAAAATCGAAAATAAAGTATAAATAAACCCCTCTTATTTATAACATGGATGGCTTTAAATTAAAGGTTATTTTAATTAGCTAATGCATTCTTCTACATAAAACTGTATGCTTTTGAAATTCCTGAACTACATATTTTGAACTATATTAAACTACGAGTGCCTAAAATTTATGACTTAAGTCAGAAAATGATAGTCTTGTATGAAATTGCCACAAAATGCCTTCTTTGTGTAAGAAAATATCCTTTTTATTAATACTTTCCATATGCCAAGAAGTATACTGAATTCTTTGTATAGATTAATTTTTCCATTTATTCCATATAATATATGAGGTACGTTATCCTTATTTTAGAAAGTAAAAAGCTAAGGTGGAATCTAGGTATGCTGCTAGTAAGTGCAAAAGCTAAGGTCTGCTTTGGCGCCTAACAACTATCCTGCGTCCCAAAGTAATATGGTTTTCATGGAGCACATCTCTAATTTCCAGAAAAATGACACAACAAACAAAAGTTTTAAATGCCAGGTTTTAACCTGTTTCGCATAAACAGAAGCTTTCATAAAAATGAAATTTAACTGAATGCTAGTCAGTGAATAAAACAAGGTATTTAAGTACACCTGTTGCCCCAAATTAGGGAGGAAAATGATATACAATTTACGAACAGGTTACTTTGAGTGTGTTTATCTACAAACATTCTTACTTTTGTGTGACAACCGGCAGAGCCATTTCTAATGCCCGAATCACCTTTATTTCTCAGGTGCCTGCAAGAACCAGATAAGTAGCTCGACTTTATGTGATTTATTCAGGCACAGAGGCCATTTCACAGCAACTCGCTACACAGGTAAAAATAAATACCTGCACGTGACCCTGTCAGTACCTTACAGTTTTTATCATTTATACAAATTTTAAGGAATGGGCATACGTTCGATGCCTTAGAGCTTTAGACTCAGAGCCTCCAGCTGAAACCACAGTAGTGGTCGGGATGGGAGAGGGACAGGTATTTCAGAGAGGTACAAATACTACACCTTACAGCTTACCCTGCTGGACAAAACAAAACAATCGTTCAATTTAAATGACAGTTCGCAGGTTAGCACCCACTTTCTCACGCTTTCATAACTCGGGCACTCTTACTTCCGCTTCCGGGGAGGAATTTCCGGGCCCTCCGGGGCGAGGGGCGGAGCTAGAGGAGCCGGAAATTGCCCCACTTCCGGTAGGGGAAACTTAGCTGCAGCCTTGACCCGGCTTGACAGACGCGGTTTCTGCCTTAGAGCTCTCTCCTTTTACCTTGCTCCTGTCTAACCTTGAAACTCATTTGCAGCCGCCGTCCCGCAGCTTGTCTCCGAACTCGCCCCTTCCCTATGTTCCGGGGCAGGAGTCTTGACAGCGAAGATCCGCCCGCCGGTTCCCCATCATGTGCGAAGTGACTAAAGAGCTGATGGAGTTGGTGTGGGGCACGAAGAGCAGCCCCGGGCTCTCGGATACCATCTTCTGCCGCTGGACGCAAGGTACCCTGGCTGGACTGTCTCCTGCCTTGCGGGAGTCTGGCTGTGGCGCCTGTCGCTGCACACCCTCGCGTGCCCGGTATTCCGCCCCGGTCCCCGTGCACAGCGCTGGAACGGGATTTTCTAGAAACGCCCTGTCTGCCCGGGGTGGGGTGGGGGTGGGGGTGGGGCTGACGGGAGCCTGGTCACAGCTGCCCCCTGCCCTCTCCTTGCCATCTGGCAGCTGAGGACTAGGGGCGGGGGTCGATCCCACTGCTGGCCTGCAGCTGGCAACGAAGGTGTGTCCCCTGCTCTCGGGCAGTTTCCAAGCCAGTGTTGCTGTGGCCGCCCGGACCTTTGCCCTCTAACACCTTTATGCGTTCGAGGTTTCGTCTGTTTTTACGTGGGAGGAGAGTCCACAGAAAGGTCAAGGTGGCGCAGCCAGAAAGCAGTTTTGTTTGCTTGTCTTGTAGTCAGTGTGGTTCGGGGTGGCAGCTTGAGTACAAACACAGGGTGACTTGCTACAAAATGTTCTCTTGGCCACAAGTATCCCTGGTTTTGAGATAATATGTTAGTATCTGATAGTCTCTGTTACTGTTTAAAAGAAATACAGGCACAGTACTTCTCGTGCCATTGTGGTATTTCCCAGACAGAATATAAAAAGCTTTATTCATGATACAAATAATAAGGAAAGTAAAATAATCATTTATTGAATTTCTTCACTGTTCCAGGCTCCATGCTAGGCATTTTGTACTAGTGATTATCCCAAGTTTTTAAGTTTCTATAGTAAAATGTAACTAACACATTCTTAAGGTAATGTAGGAAAACTATGGTAAAGAGAAGAGCATACCTATGGAGTCAGAAAGATCACTAATGTATGTATGTAAAGCATTATTATTATTTATAGGACATCTGCTCGCAAGGAATTGAGGTGATTTTTTTCTTGTAGTAGATAGAAATCCGTGTTTTAAAATGTGTTAACTTTGTAACAGAAATTCAGGATTTAGGTAATCCCGTCTCTTCTTCTGGCTATGTCAATCTCAAGAGCTAGTAAAATTAGAATAAGGGTTTATTAGGGTCATTTGGACTATTTAGTGCATTACTCTTGTCTTCCTAATGAGAAAAGTGAGTCGTGGAGGTTAAATGACTGGGACAAAGGTGCACAAACTGCTTGAACTAGGAGTGTATTCCAAGTCTTTCACCTCCAAATCCAGCTCTGTTTTCATTATTTTGCTTTGAATTTCCAAACTCCACCTTTTTAGTTTGGCTCTTTTTACACGTTTTGTCAAATAACTAATATTTTCTAAATTCTTAGACCACCCGCATTTGCAGATTTTATTTTAAAATTTACCCCTTTGGTTTATTTCCTATTAGTGAACCGTTCTAAATACACATACTCTGAAGGATTAAGAAATGTTTTACTTTCGTTGTAATAAGTCAAGATTCATTAAACATTTAACAATATGGCATAAGTTAATATCAGTTTCATGTATATCATGATATAAATTCAAGGAAATCTTTTAGGCAGTTCTGGTAGTAAGAGCACAATTTTTGTATAAGGTATCTACTTGGGTTCTAGGTTCACATTATTTAATTTTTTTTTCACATTACTTAATTTTTTAAAACCTCAGTTGCCTTCTCTGTACAGTAGTAGTAGTGCCAACATTATAAGGTAGTTATGAAGATTAAAGGCCACATAAATACATTTAGCTGATTAATGCAATAGTAAATGCTCAGCAAATGATAGTTATTGCTATATTAATGTAAAAAGCATTTAACTGTGGACTAAGCCAAAGATCACGTGACTTTACCCTGACAGTTGCACGATATGATTATTTGATGGATAATCATTCTGAAAAAAAAAAAGAAAGAAAAACCTTATCGTGACATATTAGAATGCTTTTCCTACAGCCCTTTACTCATGTGAAAGTTTCTTAACAAGATTAAATATTAGTTCAATGAATATCATTTCAAAATAAAGGATTCCCCAACCCCAGACAGTGTAGATAGTTATATTGTGGACCTATGATTCTTCCTGGTCTTACACTGGTCAAGATTTTAAGGCAACAATTTTTTTTTTTTAACTATCACCTCTGACTCAAAAGGGAATGCTGTTAATTGATACTGGTATGTTGACTGTTGTATTCATTCCTTTATGCTTAGAGAGCATTGAAAAATATTGTTGTGGCAGTCACATACAATTGTGGGAACAGGTACATGACAGTGCTTTGCTACATTAGTCATGTGACATCAACCCTAGCTTTAATTTGTAATTAATAACTGTGGTTAAATTCACAACTGCAGTTTGTCATTTGGAAGCAAGATACAGGTGTGAAATGTTTAGAGTAAATAAAAAGTTTAGCTACAGATCTTTCATTCTGTATAATAAATTACATTTATTGGTTAAGTTAAATTATTTTGATATGGTTGTTAAAATAAGCTGCAAGAGTGGCACCTCGTGATTGTTTTAAACTTGATTTGACATTTTAGATAATTCCACAAATCTTAGTGTTTAGAAAATGTAGGGGTGAGTTTTTTGCTTGTTTTGTTTTTGTCAGATTTCATTTCATTTCATGTTATTGTATAGCTTTTTTGAGACAGAGTCTCACTATGTAGTTCAGGGTGGCCCTGAACTTCAGGCAATCTTCCTATCTCAGCGTATCCAGTACTGGGATTACAGACATGCGCCACCATGCCTGACTTGCTAGTTTTTATTTTGAAGATAATAAACCACTTAATTTAAGAGACTCGAAGTTGCCTCTCCCCCCCCCCCATTTAATCCATTGCTCAGGAAGCAGTGGCAGCAGGATCACTGCATGTTGGATGCCAGTCTGGACTACATACTGAGTTCAAGGCAAGCCTCAACTTAGTAGTGAGACCATGCCTCCAAAAAACAAAATGAATAATAAAATTTAACTTGTAACGGTATTGTCTCCTCTGTATTTCCTCCTGCTCAGTTGCCCTAGTAGTTTTTAAAGACAAGCATGTATTTTTTCACTTTCTTAGTTTATGAGCACCACTTAGTTTCCAGTGGTGGTGAACCTGCTACATGCAGCAGTGGGCTGTTTGTTATGATTGGAAATTCTAAAAGGTTCATCATCACTGAACTATGCCAAGGTTTAAACTCACAGTGGAAACTTGATGAAGTAGGAGGGAAGACAATAAACACAACATAGTACACATGAAGCATAGATGATACTGAAGGTGAAGGGATAGGGGATTCTGGGGTGGAGTCACTTGCATGGGTCTACTTCGGTGATTAGATTTGAGCAGACATTTGGAGTGACTGATACTGCAGGCATCTAAACAAGGTTAGAGTGACTGGAGACAGGGAGGGGAGGAGGGTAATAAGAAAAGATATGAACCAAGTCACATTAGGCTTCTGGATCATTCCAGGGACTTCTGCTTTTACTCTGAATGAAGTAGGAAGTCTTGGAAAGGTTTGGGGCAAGATCTGTCAAGCTTTTAAAGGGTCGATTTGGTTGCTCTGTTTAAAGATAAGCTGTAGTAGGTTAAATGAAGCAGTGTCTTGGTTACTTTTCTCTCCTTGCTGGGACAAAACACCCCACACCCAAAATGAAGGATGGAAAGGTCTATTCAGCTCACTGCTTGGGGAGTTTCAGCCAGCTCCAAGGCAGGGTGGCATAGCACAGCATCAACACTTCAAGGCAGCAACCAGAGCAAAAGGGAGGAAACAAGCCTCTTCTCACTTACATTGTACACAGACCACCCCCTCCCTCCAGGGCTGGTGTAGCACTCACAAAATCTCTGTGCCCTCCTCTTGAACAGGATGAGGATATTTACAAAGTAAGGATCCTGACTAGCTGCTGAGTCTCTTAGTTAAACTTGTAAACTTCTCAAGTTGACACAATGTATCAACCATAACAAACAGTAAAGTCAAATGAGAGACCATTGCAGTAATTCGGGAGAAAAGATGATGGTTTGCATAAGGACAGTAGTTGTGAGGTGGTAGAAAATGATCAGATGGACCACATACCCGCAGAAACAAAATAAGTATCATCTAGATCTAATAGATACAGTGTCAGTCTTATAAATGAAAACATTTCACTTATTGGAACACATTCTTTTAAGTATTGATTGTATAGCTCAGTGCTATTTGCAGACCTTTTCTGTGAAGGAACAGTGGCCTTTTTTTTTCTTTCTTAATGCTTCTCTAGCTAGTTGCAGCAAAAATAGCCCCAGACGGTATGAGGATGACTTTTCCAAAATTTTACTTATAAAAATGTGTGAATGTTGTAGTTTGCTCCTCCCTAATTTAAATCATAAATCTCATGATCAATTTTTCCATCTTTCATACTTTGGGTTATTTTCCTGTTGCACCTAAAGATTAGCCAGAAAGATGAAAACTGTGCTTTGCTATTTAGGTTTTGTTTTGCAGGGGATGGTGTGGTGGTTCAAGCAGAGGAGTAAGGACAAGGCTGTATTGATTGAAATTACAGTTTTAGGTTTTTATTATAGATGCAACTCTTAATTACATGATATGAAAAATGAGATTACATAATAGTGATGTAAAAGTGAAGGATCAATCCAAAATATACGTATAAAATGTATTTAGGAGTTAATTCACTAGGGTTAAAGTTTTGAAAGTATATTTGGGCATTTATTGTAATGTGATTTAGCCTTATATCAAAGTAATAAGATGATAAACACTATCATTTTTTCTTTCAAAGTGAGTGTAGCAGTGCAGATCACATTCTTTCAGAGGTTTTGTTGTTAGAAGCTTTCTTTTTTTTTTTTTTGCGGCACTGGGGATTGAACTCATGACCTTGTGCTTGCCAGGCAGGCACTTAGGCCACTGAGCTAGATCCCCAGCCTGTTAGAAGCTTTGTCTCTCAAGTATACTTTTTCTTTTCTCCAACATAAAATCATAATTTATCCGACGACCAACTTTTATAAAATTCACCGATTGCAAGCATACATAATAAAGTTAATTCTATGGTACTTCTAATACATAAGTTTTTTATTCAGAGACTTAAAAATAAATGTCATAAAGCATGTGTATTATGCTTAACAGTTTTGAAAATCATATTTAATTCTTACAACAACTCTGAAAGATATCAAAGGACAAATGTAGTTATCCTCACTTTTGTAGATAAGGAAAATACAGCCCAGTTCAAATATGTGAGTCAATCAACATCATTTAACTTGTAATAGTCAAACCAATCTTTTCTATGGCCTGTGTTTACATGGAGTGCTACAATAGTTGTCAAACTGGTTTGAGTAATATATATATATATATATATATATATATATATATATATATGTATATGAGAGAGAGAGATGAAAATAAAGGAGTAGGGAATTGCGGAGAATTTATGGCTCTGGTTTAAATTAGTTATAGGTTATAAAATGAGAAACAGACTTTTCTTTGGTCTATAGTACTTTGAAATGTGACATAAAATTGTATGTTTAGGATCAGTTGTGAGAATGGGTAATATCAAATCTAATCAGAAAATCAACCATTTTGTAATAAGTTAATTCTTTTTTAAAACTAGAAAATAATTGAAGTATGAAAATGCTTGACAACAATAGTAGTTCTGTCCTAAGAAATTCAAACTCAAGTTAACTTAAAAAAATACTTATAGGAGAAACCTACCATAGTCCTCTTTTAGTATAGAATACTTAATTTCCATTTGATTAACTTATTTAATTTTATGCTCCAGTAGCCTTTGTCATAATGTTAGCACACTCATATGTTTATACTAGAATTAAACAATTTGATATAAAGCTTATCTGCCTAGAATTCTCTCCATGAGGTTCTAATATGCAAAATATAAAAGGAACCCACCGTGTTGTAGTTCTAACTATAAACTTCATCCATATACCTTGAAAATTGCATTACATCATTAGAATGTTTAAGGAGGGCTATAATCCATTACTGATTCACATTGATTGCATATGCCAGAGGTTTGGCAGAGCCTGATTTCTCCTCTGCTCTCATGTACAGCACCAGGGGCTCTCGTACCCACTGAGCAAACAGAAGGTCTCTAGCCTTCACCCCCTGCTCGTAGGTTGGACTTCAAATTTGATTGTCTTAATGTGATAACAGCACCCTTAGTTGTCACTTGTCCTTATTAAATTTGTCCCATCCACCTTATCTATTTCTAATCCTCACATTTATTCTGTCTGACTCTCAGTCTACTGTGTATTGCTGGGGAAAATTGAGCTCAGCATCAATAAAAATGTAATTAAAACTGAGCTGAGCCCTCAGTGGTTCTCTTAGCTCTTATCTTTGTCAGCTTTACTTATGTTTTTCAAGGTTAGCATCCTCATTTATTTACCCTGCACATTTCCTCACTCCCAGGAAGTAACATTTCTTCAATCCCTCTTTGCCTATCTACTTAGCTTAGAAGCATTTAAAATTTACATCTTAGAGCTAATGTGAGGCTTTAAGATCAGTGACTTTCAAGTGTTTTGAAAACATGCCCTCATTATGCTTTTTAAAATGAAAGGCTTCAATATGAAAAATGCAAAATTAGTATGAGACCCACGGCATTGCTTTGTATTTTTGCTGAGCTTTTTAGTCTAGCTGGTAACTAGATATCCCCATTTCCCCTCCATTCAGTTTGTTGCAATATGTTGTTTTGGTTGAAGTGTACGGAGACAGTTCAGTCTTACCCAGACAGGTAACTGAAAAAAACTACTGCAATAGCCTTTTCAAGTAATGGGATATTCTTCTTTGGTACCAGAGTAGAACTTGGTAAAGACAGGTGGTAAAGTCTTTGAAGTTGGTTGCAATGTGACATTTGAAGGCACATCATTGAATTTCTCTTACTCTGTTAAATTTAAACCCATTGGTCTAGCTTGTACTTTAAGTGGACTTCTCATCTATACATTAATTTGTACAGTATGCATTGGTCATTTGGAAACTAACTGTTCACTGGATTATGACAACCTTCTAAATTTAATGTATAATGCAGTTATCAAAAGTCACATTTGTTACTCAGAAAAATCTTTAAGCATTGAGAAACTGTCAAACTCATGATCATGGATACAAGTTTTCTAGGGTATTGCTTCAAAACTTGAAATTTTACCACAGGCAAAAATACAGACAGTTATTTTCTTTCCCATATCATCCTCACTTAATTCATTTCTGAGCCAATGTCTGTAAGATACCCAAATCTGAATAATGATATTTTATTGGTAGTTCTCCAGAGTAAAACAAAAATCAAAAACTCGTACTCCATTTTTATAAACCACCAAGTTTAACTAAATTTAAAGATTAAATTTAAAGATTACTCATGTGCTTGTACCATACATAAGTATAAACCAGTAATGGCAAACCCTTTATTAAAGAGCTTTCTATGATAAAAAAATCCAGCCGTGGCCCTTGTACCATAGGTTCGCCACCAGTGCTATAAACCATCATACTGTTGTATGTAGCAGAAGTGCTTCATGAGTAGTTTCTGTTTCGTCACATGCAATATTTGAAAAAAGGCATTACATTCAAGGGCAAGATTTAGTAAAGTCAAGTTTTTGCTGTATCAGTAAGGGCTTCCTTAAAGAATGTGTGGGGAGTGTGGGAGGGTGACTGGGTAGTGAGTTCTTTTCCCAGATAATACTGTTATTTTTCTTTTCGTTTTATATAATTCACACCTTTCAGTCTATACAAATAATATTTCTTTGTCCACCTTCCCTTCAATCTATCATCCGTTTTCTTTTCTGCTAAGCTTGTTAAATTGTTCACTTTTACTATTTCTCCTATTCTGAATCACACTTCAATCTTTAAAGGTTAGCTAGTCTCTCTACTCTAAATGTGTTTTTCTCTTCTCTTTTAAAAAAAATTTCTCGTGACATGCTTAATTCAATGTTTACATCTATACTTAAGCACATTTGTAACAATTGATTATTCTTTGCTTCTGGTTTTTCTTTTATAGAACCTTAGTTAACGTATTTTCTCTTCCCTCTTTTTTTTTTTTTTTTTTTTTTTTTGTGTGGCACCGGGGATTGAACTCACGACCTTGTGCTTGCCAGGCAGGCACTTAGGCCGCTGTGCTAGATCGCTGGCCCTTCTTCCCTCTTTTTTATTTTCCTAATCTCTGTCACTGTCCATTGCTGACTTGGCCTCTGCTCATTTTTTTAATGTTCCCAACTTTGTTATCTTTATTGTGCATGTTCTAACTTACATTAACTGACATATTTCAGATGATTCAAATTGCTATTTCTAGTCCTAACTCTTACCCTAAGTGCAGGACCCCTGCCTCCCACTTCTAAATTGTTGCATCACATTTTTTGAAACTGTATTTGCATTTGGTGAAACAAACATTCTGTCAAAATTGCATTAGGTGTTCTGTGAAAAAAACCTCAAACATTAATCAATGACTTTACAACATACTAAGTGAAAACAGTGTTCAGTAAAACAGACAAGAAAACCTGTAAGGCAAGGTGAATAATGAATAAGTAAACTAACAATATAGGTGCATGATGATGAACACTGATTGTGCTGGGAGATGATAGAAGAGATAACTTAGATAGGTTTGTCAGAAAATATCTGAGATAGGAACACCTAAAATGAGTTCTAAAGGATAAGAAAGACTCACTTATATGAAGAGAAAGGGGAAAGAGCATCTGATGTATAGAACTGCTAGCATTGAAGTCATAAGAAAAGACCTTGGGATGTCGTAAGGACCTAAAGTCATTATAGATAATGAAAGTAAAAGTTAGCTGAGGGCAAGTTGGATTGATAAATCACAATGTCTTTAGATCATGAAAAGGAGTTTGGGTTTTATTCTAGTTGCACTGAAAAGCCACTGAGCTATTTTAAGTAGGCTGTGAAAAAAATCTGATTTTTATTTCCAAAATATTCCGGCAACTCTGGTGAGTAGATGGGAGGTAAGAGGGATGTGGGGAGGAACTGAATCGTACAGTTCACAAGTCTTAACATTATTATTATTGTAGGTGACAGATGGTGGTGGCTTGAACTATAAGGTGAACTAGATATGGGATATAAATGGACATGGACAGGATGTATTTTGTAGCTTTGAACCAAGATGACCTTGTCTTAGAGTGAAGCTGAGATGGCAAATTAGAACTTTTTAGAGGAAAGGTTAGCAAATGTTTCAAACTGAAGGAACATCATTCACAAAGGGCAAGAAACTTGAGAAAAACAGTATTTGAAGACCTGAAAGAAACTCAGCATGCGTGAGGGGAATGACAGAGTAAAGTGGTTGAGAGACCTACAAGGCAGATCGTACAGAACTGTGTTAGGAAATCCAGACTCTGTCCATGTCTGAAAGGTCCAATTTGGGTTATATTTCTGATTGCCTAATTATAACCAGTAACAGAAAGTCAGGAGTTGATGAACTTAGGGAGAACTATAGGGAGAATATATAGAATGAAAGCAGTATACCTCGTAATGCAGGAGAACATCAGCATTTAAAAGCTCTTCAACAATACCGAAGAGAATAGAAAAGGAAAACTTGGAACAAAAGAGACCAAAATCAAGGGACATGTGAGTTTTAGAAGTGGTTGTCAGCATTTCAGTTGATTTTTTTGGGGAGGTTAAAGACTTCAAAGTAGCCTGAGTTGGTCTGTGATGGGTAAGAATAAATTTGGTATAGTCATGGATTGAAAAACAGTTTGTATGTTGAAGAAATAAGATAAGAAAGTTGAATTAAGGTATACAGATGTGAGGGGATTTTGAGAGGACAAAAATGAGAGTGTTGGTTGAAGTTTTTGATAGAATCTTCCGAAGTGTTTTTAAGAAATGTACGTTTGATACAAGATTAAATGGTGTTTGAAAAGAAGTTTATGGAAAAGAAAAGAATTAAGATGGGACGAAATCTTCTATAGATAGTATCTGAAAACTTCAGAGGCAGCTTTAATTTCTTCTTCACCAAGCCTTTGCCCCACTTACACGTATTAACCAAATCTTAATTTTACCTCAGAAATACCATTTGACAATGACTTTTCCTCTCCCCACTAAGTAGCTTTTATTAGGTTGACAATATCTGTGTAGGACTCTTGAAGCAACAGTCTTCCTTTTATGGTTCTTTAAAAAAAAAATCAGCATGACCATCCGACTGCTGTGGTGGAATCATAGTTTGTCCCTTGCAGATGAAACTCTTGTCATCTTCCCCTCCTCCTACTTAATTTTCACCTCTATACTATCATCTTATCCTTTAGCCACATTAAATTTTTCTCCGATTCTTCCATTCTTCCTGCCCCTACAAACCTTTTTCCTTTAATAAAGATATTTTCTTTACCTGAATTTCCTTTACCTGCGTTTGCTTCTCTGGCAAATTCCTATTCAGTACCAGGCTCACAGTTATGTGTTATGACTTAGGCTGGTGAAGTCATTCTTTGCTATATCCATCACAGTCTTCATCTTTCTGTTACAGCATTAACTTATTCCTTTGCTTTAGTACTGAACTGTTTGTGCCGAGGTCTTGAGCTGGACCATTAGCTCCTCCAGATCAGGGATTGTGACATCCATACATGTATCCTGGATGATTGTTAAAATAGCTGTTGTTTGCTAACTATTTGGTGACTGAGTGACTAAATTACAATCTTTAATGAAATTTGATAGATTGCTAGCTTGTTGACATTGAAAATGATGATTTAGGAATAAGAGCACTGAGGCCTAGGGAGGAAACATGGTTTCCCCAAGGTTATGCACATAAATAATTGAACTCTTCTGACTTTTCACTTGGCCTTCTGAGAATCTTCTACTAGCTGCTATCAATCAGTACTGGTTGGATGATATTTCACGTAACATAGAGCCAATTAAGGGCTTTTGTCTTCTGCAATGCCATTTAAGTGTTAACTTACAGAATGTGACTGAAAGATTGAAATGAAAAAAGTTACTGTGTGGAAAAAGTCTTATAATTCTGTTTGAATTCAGTAGACTATCTAGTTTTCTTTACAGCAAATTAAATTATCAGAAGTCAGATTTAGTTGCCGGGGGTATAGCTCAATGGCAAAGCACATATTTAAAAGCTTTCAGTTCCATACCCAACATGAGTGAATTAATGAAGGAATGAGAGAATGAATGAAGGAATAAATGGTCAGATTTAGTGTCCTTTTACTCTATTTACACTATTGTTCTAGGTGGTCTATATGTGTGGAACCTTGTGTGCATGTTTGTGGATGTATGTATGTGCGCACATACTTCTTGCATTTTAGAAAGGCAAACATTGGTGCAATAGTGTTTTAAAAAGGGTTCCTCGATCCTCCCAACAGTTAACAATCACTGTTCCTGATGACTTGTAGATTATTTTGCTGTTGTGATAAGAGATCCTTCTCGTACGTGAAAAATTCTTTTAGCTGCTACTTGAATTGTAATTTTAATTTTTGCTACTTACTTTTATTTTTAGGGTTTGTGTTTAGTGAATCAGAGGGATCTGCATTAGAACAGTTTGAAGGTGGCCCCTGTGCTGTTATTGCACCTGTTCAGGTAACATAGACAACTTTACTAACTCCTTAGAGGCACAATTCAAATGCTTCATACTTGGCTATTGTTTTCTAATGTCTGTATTCTGTATAGTCAATGAGACACTATCAGTTAATTTTTTTGTTTTGTAAATTGCTATAAATATCCAAAATTAAAATACATTCTGAACATGTGTGAGTTGCACAATAGTAGCCTTTTGAGCTATATTTTCAAAGAAAAATAGTAGGGATTCCCTGACTTTTAAGAAAATTATAAATTACTGGTCTTGTCCTCTTTTTTAAAACAAAGATCCTATTGAGTAATAACATTTTGTGTGCTGGATAGGGTACAATTATAGTAATTATACTGTTGTCACTTGTCCTTTCTGTAAAAAAGATTTTCCTAAAAAGATGAAGATGAATTAATGTTTTTGTGGCCTAAAAGTTGACAATAAGTTAATATTTTGCAGATATTTAAAATAAGCTGGCATTATATAGTGTTTTAGATTGTCGCTTTGGGCTTTCTACATAGAATTAGTTAGCAACTGATTTCAAACAGAATTTCAAAACTAACATTTTTGTTGTACAAAAGATGGGGTTTACTTGAATGTCTGTTTGATTTTGAATCTTGGCACGCTATAATCTGTTACATTATTAAAATCAAGAATTTTCAATTTACTGTTTTGCTTACAATGTCTGAATAGTAGTGTAATGTTAGAGCTATTATAAAAGAAGCTATAATTTATCATTTATATTTTAATCATCATAGTTTGAACATACATATTTAATGTGATACAATATTTATTATTCATTAAGCATTAAAAATACATTTCTGAACTTTTAGCTGAAAGTAAATTTGTCTTGTAAATGTTATACCCCATATACTTATGTTACTAAATTGAAAATGTATTTCTCTAAGGGAAAAAAAATCTTATCTTGCAATTGATTTCAAAATACGTACTTTATAGGTCATTATTTCTTTAAAGAGTAAGATCGAATTTATTTACATTAGTAAAATTATTTAAAAATTTAGAAAAATTTGAATGTCTGAATTTTGCTTCAGAATTACTGAACATAAAGACTGAAATTTAACTATAAATTAATAATTATAACTGTTGTGCTGAGTTACTGAGACATGTTTTGATCACCAGTAGGAATCTTATGTGAACATGAAGACTCTTTGTCTTGTTCATGTGGAAATTGGATTTATAAAGACCACCTCTCTTGCTCAGTGATAGGACACTTGGGTTTTAGTGAAACACTTTCTGTGTAGTTAAATGTCTGCCTATCACAGAAGGTTAAAATTGAGTAAATTTCAAAAATGATAGTTAGTTTTATAAGTGAGGGATCAGGGTTAATTGTTGAAAATCCTGAACCTGTCCTTATGGACCTTTGAGTACTGATTTAGTTTAAGAGGCAGGTAAATACTTTCAGTTGATAAAATAATTTTGTTTGCATTACTGTTTCAATTTAAATGTCAAAACTAAATCATTAAGAGTCATGAGAAATTTAGGAGTATAGATAATAACTGTTTAAAACTATAAACTTTATAGCATGCTGCTACTAGTGTAGCACTAAATAGGTAACTCTGTCATAGGTCTTACTACATATAATGTTGCATGAGAGTTTATAGCATACCATTAAAAAGAAGAAACTAAAGTCATTGGTAATATAACATGAAGTCTCATAAATGCCATCAGTATGACTAGTTGGCAATTTGAGGAAAAATGAGTTTAGGTTATCTCATACTGTGTACCAGATACGTGGACTGTTCCACCATGGAAAACAAAAAAATTAACAGATTGTCAACCTCTTAAAAGATTCCTTTAACCTGAAAAATACTTGTAGTTATCCAAGTGTAGGGGTACATTGCTGTAATTCTATTCCTCTAAGGAGGCCAAGGCAAGAGGATCACAAGCTCCAGCCTGGGAAATTTAGTGATTTAGCAAAACCCTGTCTCAAAATAATGGGATTGGGAGTATAGCTCAGTGCAAATTCCCTGGGTTCAATCTCCAGTATCACCACACACACACACACACAGTCATTTTAGTGACTATTAATAGGCAATAAGAAGACATTGTTTTTCTTGTACAAGGAATTCATACAAATTGGTACGAGACCCGAAATGGTGAAATGGGCATAAATACGCAGTTTTGACAACTGGAGTGATATTAAACAGTGAAGGAATCAAGACAGTAACTCCCACAAAGACCCCAAGAAAGTAAAAATAACTAGTCTGTTTCTTATTTTAAAAAATATTTAAACATAAAATTATAATTACCAGTGTGTGTATGGGTGACATAATGCTGGCACACACTTATACTACTATCTAGTATATACACACTTTGATTTTGGGAAAGAATTTTACATTATAATTAGAACTATACACTAGTGCAAATTTTTTGATGAAATAGTTGTACTTCTAGGAATTTGTCCTAAAGAAATAATTCTTTCTTTGGAAAAAAAAATCTATTCAAGAATAAGCTTATAGACTGCGTTAAAGAAGCCAAAACATTTGCAAATCTGATGTACAATAATATAATTTAAACATGAAAATGTAAGTATATTTCAATAGCTTGGTGGACAGTGGTAGTTAAGAATTATATTTGTGAATTTCTTAGGAAAACCAAGTGGAAAATTCAATATATCCATTGTGATTTGTCCTTGTGCAAATAAGTATGAAAAAAAGACTAGAAGGAAACATCATATATCAATCACAATGTCAATAGTGGTTGTATTAATGACAAAAAAATGTATATCCTTATCTCACTTTCAAAGTTTGTGACATAGTTATATTATTCAATTTTATGATGCTGGTTCTTTTGAAGAAAAATCAGGAGCTATACTACCACTGTAGTATTTGTAGGCTTTATTTCTATGTGAATATGATAAAATGTTAATTTTTTAAAAAATTCTCTGAATTGATTATTAGATACAAGGTACTGTATCGAGTGCATTGCATAAATTATCTCATATGTTCCTCTCTGCAACCTTTGAAAATTTGTACTATTATTATTTATAGTTAATATTGGAACCAGAATTCAAACCAAAGTCTGTCTCACTTAGAACAGGCCTCTTAATATGTACTCTCATGCTTTCAGCCACATATAAGAATCAGTTTAGTAATCTGTTTTTCTTGAGTTGGCCCTCTGAAGGTTCACATTCAATAGGTGGAGGCCAGGAACCTGTATTTTAAATGAATGAGTTAGGTGGACCACACTTTGAGAAGCAAGCACTGTACTGTACTGGATTCTGTCAACTAAACTCCAGTGACAATGAGTTGATTTGCTGAAGGGAAAGAAAGATAAGGAATAAGTTTGTGTTTTATTTTGAACCTTCATAGCATTATGAGCTAAGGAAGTTAGGAGCTCTTCATGATAAAAGTGATGATTCTAAAAGTCTTTTATCATATGTCAGAGCTAAGAGAGAAGAACCACCTTTGTATTTAAATTTCTTTTTACCCTACAAAATGTAACAGACATGCAGACTCATTCCAGTTCCATTAAAACCTTCACTTTTTGAATGGAGCAGTAAGATCCTGAAATTTCCAGTTAAGTGTCTTAATTACTTGAGTCTGTTCTTCCACTTAAGAATGATTAATTTTATGGTTCTAGAATAGTTTATAGTAGTGTATTCTGAGTAAATAACTACTATGCATACTGTCGAATATGAAGAAAAAACACTTGAAATTTGTATAAAATTCAAGTTTAAAACATGAGATAAGAGGTGCATATTCATTTTTCCATTTTAAAAGTATGAGATATGTTTGTCATGAATTCTAATCATTGCTTTAATTGTGTAAAGGCATTTCTTTTGAAGAAGCTCCTGTTTTCTTCTGAGAAGTCATCTTGGCGGGATTGCTCAGGTATAATTACAGCTGTCTTATACAACGTTTATCTCATTCTCTATTTTAAAGGTGTTCTATGCAACATTCATTGTTAATATTTTAAGATGTTTATTTTCAAATTTGGTTTTTCTATAATTAAAGGAAATTCTTTTGGCGTCTTGTTAAAATGTACACTTCCTAGAACTTTTAGGTTCTAGCATACCATAAAGAATAGACATTTAAGGGAAATTTCTTTAATTATCTCCGATCACAAGCTCAGAATTATCTTTTCATTCCTGAATATTTTAATATAATGTGTTACATAGTGCAGTACTGCAAATCTGAATTGAATTACAAATGAAGCTGTTACACTTCCATAACCTAAGTCAGAGATACATGGTACTACCTGATAACAGAAATTTGCATTCCATTTTCCACTTGACAGTTTACAGAGCTCTTTCCTTCATTTACACTATTTCATTTGAACCTCAAAAAAACTTCTGAAAGAAAGAAGGATATATCCCAATTATGTGTGTTAAGACAGCTTCCCTTCTGCACCATGGTCATAGAACCTACCAGTGATTTTTAATTTAAGAGGTAAGGTAGCATACGCATGTAGTTTTTATTAACATATAATTTGCAGAAATACAAATTTTTTGTAAAGGAACTGTTGAATAGAATCTTACCAATATAACTATTAATAAAATGTGTATTTCTTGCAGAGAGGTATACTCACCTTGATAAGAATCTATAAAGCATCGTTGTAATGTTATGGTAATTATAAATGGTGATTATAAGTGGTACAGATGGTGCCTTTAAAGAATTTTTAATCCATTATCAGAGACAGAAACCTGCTGTGTCCAAAAACATTGCATAGAATGTGCACACTTGACCTGTATTAGAAAGTTTCAGGAAATAATATTACTTCTAGACAACAGCATTACTTGTAAAAGGAAGAGGGGCTGAAGTTCAGAGAGAGATGGTCAACCAAGCGTAGTGCCATAGGACTGTAATCCTAGCTATTTAAGAGACTGAGGCAGGAAGATCACAAGTTTGAGGCCAAGCTCTGCAATTTAGCAAAATCCTGTCAATCAATGGATGGATGGATGGATGGACAGATGGACAGAACTTGGAATGTAGTGGTAGGGACCTTGAGATGCAAAGCTCGGTGAGCCCCAGTACCGCAGAAAAGAAAAAAGAAAAAAAAAATAGGAAAGGTCTTAATGTATTATTTTCAACCAAATTCTAATGTTCAAATTATTGCAATACAGTGTCAGTAGTTTCTGTATTATTTGACGGGCTCTGCAATAATTATGATGGCACCTACAAATGGAATGGTTTGTGGTCTTACATGTGCTGATGATGTGTCATCTCATTCTTGTAGGACAGGTTGATCAAAGACACTAGAATTCAGAAGGGGGGGAAATAGAGGTCTCAACAAGCTTTGATGTTGTACTTGATTCTGCAAAAAGAAAAGCTTATTACTTAAATGCTAAGTTTGCAATTTAAGTTAGGGATGATCAGTGTCAGATTATTCCAAATAGCATATTTATTCTTTCTCATAATGTTTAATTCTGCATGTTTTAGGATTCTTTTTCTAATCAATGACAGTATATAAAGTGGTGATATTTTAGTCCTAAAGCACATTGTTTTACAAAGTGTATATTCTGATCTGTTGTTTATGATTTTCTCCCTTCTTAAAATGATCAGTTTCCATCATTAAATCAAGACATTCTCAATATTGTTATTCATGGCAGAATTGTTTTTCATTATAACTTCTACTTTGGTTGTTTTTAGAGGAAGAGCAGAAGGAACTCCTTTGTCACACCTTATGTGATATTTTAGAAAGCACTTGCTGTGACAACTCTGCATCATACTGCTTGGTTTCATGGCTGAGAGAAAGGACAGCTGAGGGAACCACTAGTATTTCTGGGAGTCCTGCAGAGTCTAGTTGCCAAGTGGAACACTCTTGTAAGATATGTTTTTATTTCACAAAGTGATTTCTTGTCCTAACTACTGAACATTTTGAAGAGAAAAATATTTTTAAATTTTATAACATTTTTCTAGCATATGCCAAATTAATGACTTAATTTCTATTTCTGCTTCATTTATCTTAATTACTAGGAGATACTACATGTTTCAAAACAAATACACTTATCTCTTAAAGTAGACTTTTAAAAAAGTTCTAGCTATCTTTTGCTTGATAACAATCTTTTTTAACTTTTAGAATTTTAGAAAATTAACTATTTTAGTTTCAAAAATTTTTTTTAGTATTAGAAATAAAAGGACATCAGTAAATTTCTTAAATATCTTTAGTTGCTTTCTAGAGCAAAGATGGGAACATTTTTCTTAAATACACATTGACGTTTTTGCTCCTGAACTTGTTGAACATTGTTATATATGTGGATTATTTTAAGGTAATTTAAATTATGATTTAATTATATCTTAAGTGTTATACCTTAATTGAAGACTTTTAAAAAAATAAATAACAGCTATTCTCATTAATGAAAATTATACATTCTGTCATCTTTAATCTTTGAAAATTAAGTGATTGTTTACAGTCTGCCAGAATATATGGCATTTAGATAAGAGTTGTTTTTCTGACTTGATTTTGAAGAATAATTATGGTAGTCAGTGATTTTTGACAGTTGGTAGTCCTGTATGCTCATACTGAGTAAGTGACCTATTCCACTTACAATGCATTTCATTAACTATCATCTCTGGAGAAGTTTTGTTTTTTTTTTTAATTGGATATCTGAGTTTTTAGAAAATGAAGTTGGATTGCTTGTGATAGGCATCTTGCTTCCCATATAGGATTATCTATAAGGTGCCATTGGCTCCCTGGGCTGAAATGTCCCCACATTGACCTTGTCTCTCGCTCTCCTACCTCTGCTTAAGCCTGGCAAATTCTAATACTGTATGTGTAAGAAATAATTTTTAAAATTTAAACAATTCAATGATGTTTATTCTCAGACCTTTCAAACAGTACTTTTCAAAAATGATTTATCAGTTTAGAATTGATAATGACACTTGAAGACAAGTAGAAAATCTTCACAAGGATGATAGTAAAACACATCATTTAAGATGGGTTTTAAAATATTTTCCAAGTTTTTCTAGATTGCATGTAAGCATGTTTAATAGTTCCATTTAAGATATTAAAATTTTAGGCTAGGAGTAATTGAACTATTTAAAAGGTATTTTAAAGACTATGCCCTTAAAGCCAATCTATATATTAATCTGTGAAAAATAGATCTTTTCATGTCACATTTTCCCTTGGAATCTTAATAGTATATTGTGTACTTAATGTGGAGTTATCTGTATTTTCTATAGTGATAAGTTGGCCTGTATTAAATGGCCCCAAATTCCTTTACATTTGTTAACTTCAGTAAGTAATTTGATGGGCATATTATATTGAATTTCCCTCCAAAGATCATGGTGTAGTAATTTTCTAGTTTATTTTGTGCCCCATTTTAAAAGTTGACCTGACATAATACCATATTTGAAATTGATTTTTAATATTCTGTTAACTGAAAAAAATGAGATTTTACCTTAGATATTAATAACGAACTGAACTTACATTAAAATTTTTATTCCATATAACAATCTATTTTACTTGTTCTTTCTTTTATTCCCAGCTATGTTCTTTTTCTTGTGTTTTATTTTCCACCATCCCTGCCTGCTAAGCTTTTTATTTTGCTTGCCTCTTCTCTCTAAATTATTCTCTTTATGTCTATTTTCATGGTACCCTTAGTGAAACTGTTGAGATAATCAAGCATTACAAAACAGATAATTTAGAAAAGATTAGACAGAATTTTTATTTTATGCTGAAATGTTAAATGTCAAGCGTTTCCTTTCATTTATGTTACATTCTGCACAAACATTAATTTCATTGGCTTATGTGGTGTGTATATTTTTGGCTTGTTGGTAATGCACACTTGTTTGCAGTAGTGAATACTTGGATTCAATTTCAGTTTGTTTCCCACATAAAAAAAAAGATTATTTAAATTAACCATTTGGACTTTTAAAGATTTTAAACAGTAATTTGAAAATCTGAAGATCAAAACTAACCTTTGAATAGCTAGCATAATGTGACATTTTAAATTGTAAGTCAAAAAATCTTTAGTATGATTCCAAAGAATTGATCTCACCTCATTAGTGAGTATTAAGATTTGCTTTAAATAATATATCACATTGTTTATACATGTATGTGTGTGTGTATATATATATATATATATATATATATATCATCTCACATTGTTCATGGTGATAAAGTAGATATTTTGACTGACATATTTTAAAAGATTTTACCTTCTGAGAACCAAGACTGACTTTTCAATGTCAGCACTGTTCTTTGTCACTGTGCGGATTCTTCTCTGAGCCTCAAGTTCCTCTGCTATAAAATGGAGCTAAAGAGGAATAAATGAAGAAATCAGACCTGCACAGCAGTTACAAAAAAGGGTCTGGAACTAGTGAAGTTCTCAGGAAACATCATCTTTAATTAAAGTGCTGCTTTTATTTTCTTAAATTTTTATAGTTCACATTTGTACTATATTAATAACAACGAGTTACTAAAAATGCCTTAACAGTTACAAAAACAAATGAGGAAACAAACTTAAAGCTGCTGTGGAGCCTGTGCAGCTTCAGTGCTGTGTCTCTATACACATTGGTTTAGTAAGGAAGCGTTAAACCCAAAGGGTTTATATTGTAAAGGAAGAAGATTCGCTCTGACGAGTTTACTTTATGTAAAAGTGCCAGACACGTGTCAGTGATGTGTCAATCATTTCTCCTGTCATAAACCATCCTAGCATACCTGAATTGAAAAGAAATGTTTGTTTTTCAGTAACCCTTCTACATTCTCAGTATTATATCCATTTTGGTTATAACCATGGTGACTAAGATGTTGAAATATAAATTCATGTTATAGTAAAGTTAAAAATAAACTGAGAATTTTAAGGGAGTAAGGAAATAGGGAAAGTTTTGATTGCTTGAAAGTATTTACAGCCTGCTGTGTGTATCTTGTGTCATTTATTTGCCGTGTGTAGTGCTGAAAAGTGTCTTTTATGTATAGCTGCCTTGGCTGTCGAAGAGCTTGGCTTTGAGCGATTTCATGCATTAATTCAGTAAGTAACATTGGAACATTTAAAATACTTACCTTGTGGACACATTGCCATTTTGAGTCTGTTCATACTAAAGAAAGGTTCTTAGATCTATGTAGTACTGTGCTACTTAAACCTGAATTTTAAATCCCTTGTTTGAGGATTAATTTGATTTCAAATTAAAAAATAAAGTTATGTATATGTTTAATTATTCTCATCCTAAATTAATTACCCAAGTACACTTTTAAGGAAACATTAAAAGCCTGTTCATCATTACAGTGAAAAAAAAAAAAAGCCTTTTAGCTTGATGATTTTTCTGTCCTGGGTGACCATAATTGTGTCTGCTGGGTTAAACATTAAAATTATTTTGTATTTCCCCAAATATACTTTCTGTCATTTTGGTTAAAAAGTGACCATGTTTTCAGTAGAGGATTTATTTTTATTCCTGAATGAAAGGTAAGGATAACTATGTTGTTAGAATTATAAGTGGCATTTGTTTTGAAATGTTAACATTAGTTTCATATTTAAAAGAAGCCACAAATACATAAGGTAACATGAGCATTCAGATATTTGAAAATACTTTTCAGACTTTAAAAGATAAAGTTTTCTCACTTGTTAAACACCTCTTCAAAGAGGGTCAGTCTTTCCTTAAATGACTGTGTATTATTGAAGAACTTCTTGACCCTAAGCCTTTCTCTTTAGAGTTGAAGAGCTCTCTGCCAAGTAGCCTTTCTCTTAACGGTGAACACTGTTTATGGTGATAGTTGTCAGAGCTATAGTTTTTGCTTTTCATGATTACATTTGTGTTTGAAAATTTGAGACACTTTCAAAAATTTCTTATTTGTGTATGCATTAGTGCATAAGATAATTTAAATTTTTCCCATTTATGAATGTTACACATCTTACTATGATATTAATACCTAATTCTTTTTTTCTCCCCCAGAAAACAATCATTCAGAAGTTTATCAGAATTAAAAGATGCTGTTTTGGACCATTATTCCATGTGGGGAAACAAATTTGGAGTACTGCTGTTTCTGTATTCTGTGTTATTGACAAAGGTCTGTTTACGTAATTTCTTCTGCCCTCTGTTAATTTACTGTGTTTTTCCTGCTGTTGTGTGAAGAGTAATTGTATTCCTGTCACTGTTTCTGAAACTCAGAATAAAAATCTCTTAAGCCAACAATAAGGAACTGACTCCTTTTTCCTCTCCATTCACTTATTACCTAACCCCTTTCCACGTTACTTTTACCTTTGGTCTTCTGGACTATGAGTTTAGCAGTAATGTTCTAATTACAAAATGTTGCCACTTGTTCTAAATTTTATTTTCTTTGAGCATAGCAATGTCTGGAGCTCAAACTCTTTAACTGCTTTTGGGAACACTTTTTAACCTGCAGCCTTTTTTTTTTTTTCACTTTTTTGATAAATCACTGACTCATGCCTCTCTCTCTCTCGCTCTCTCTCTCTCTCTCGCTCTCTCTCTCTCTCTCTCGCTCTCTCTCTCTCTCCCCCATGTTGTTGCTTTTTTCAGTAGCCTCATTTCCTTTTTTACATGTATCCTCTACTCTTTTCTTTTCTATCCTCCTCTGAATTTTAGTGTTCCAGAAATTTCCTTTCCTAGGTTCTGTATACTTTGTTATGGATATTTCATTCTGTCAGATCTTTCACTCTTCATATGACTAACTTCAACGTGTACACTTCCAGTCCTACTTTTTTTCCCCCAAATGCCGATCTTATTTCTCTCTTAGCCTGTTAGGCTCAGTTGAAGTATCCTACTAGATACACTGTCTGAAATCAAACTTTTTCCTTTGACAAATATTTATTGAGCATTGACCCCATGATAAGGATTCTGCTTATCATATGAGATACACTTTTTAATGTTTCCTATTCAGTATTGCTCAAAAATGATATTTAATAATTGCCACCATTATGGTACTTTTGGTGTTGTGGGGTTTTTTAAATATAGGAGGAACGATGGGAGAGTAGAAGATGTGCGTAAGTTTGTTGAGCAAAATCAAGGACAGACTTTATGTAGTAGCAACCATTTGATAAATGAGGGACTTGATGAATGAATAAGTTTTGTATATGGAAAAGCAGTAGAAAAATTTTCCTAGAGGGAAAACACTAAGTCTTAAGACATAAAGAATTGGGGTATAAATCATGTTTGGGGAACTGTAAATAATTCAGTATTACTGCAACATAATACTCTAGAAGGGCAATTGTTAAAGATGGGACTGAACTCAAAGAAGTCTCAGAATATGAAAGTCCGTGTACATTGTGCACAAAGTGCTTTAAGTTTCATGTGCTCAAAATTAGAGCACAATAGAATTTTGAAGAAGGGAATAACAGGATCTTTTTGTTGATAAAATATGCCTTAAACTAGGGTGCCAATTTAGAATAGAGATTTGGTGTCTGGAATAAATTCTAGAGTCAAGAAAAGTAGATATTGCCTTAGGTAAACCTGAACTATATTAGTGACTGGAATGGAGAAGGGAAACATATTAGAAATATAAATAACAAGAAAAAAATACACATTCATTTGGCTTACTAAATATAAATTAACAGGTGAAACAACCTGAAGTACTTGGTAGCTGGGTATATGTTGAAAATGGCAGTGATGGTGACATCTTAGATAGTTCTTACCTTAGGATTCTTCTCAACTGTTCATTTTTCTCCCAGCTTTTTTATGTTTGAAACATTTGATACCCCCTCTGTCTGTTATCCTGGACAGCCAAGAAATCATGCTGGGTGTTCATCCTTGAGCTGCTCTTTGAAATGATCCTTCCTCCCCAACGGTTGTGTCCCTTCTTCCTGTCACTCATTCTGACTTCACCACAGCTTCCTTTGTGCTGTTCAAGGATGGCAAGTGCAAGATGATGTACTCTGTTCACCCTAGCAATACTTAGGCAGTGTTTAAGTATTTTCATCTTTGCATAATCAACTATTTAATCCTTAGGATAAAAGCAGTAGTGGAAAGGAATAGTATGATGGATGTCAGTTCCATCTAGATCATTTTAGAGTTGGTGAAGTTAAAATACCTACATTTTCTTGCACTCATTCATTATCTAGAATTCGAATGCCCCATGGGGGGATTAAAATTTATTAGGAAACTGGTTTTCAAGAAAGGAAGCTTGTTGCCCTACTAATTCATGTCTTACATTGTCAGTACATATTTGAATTATCAATATTTGAGAGAAAGCACAATTAGAAGTAGACTTTCTATTTTCTTATGTACCAGATACACCTTTTGTGTATTTACATTTATGTTTGTCAGCACTCTCTTGTGTGTGTATCTGCTCCTGACATGTTTTTTAAATTACCTAAAATACAATCGCCTTAGCAGATATAGTAGGTTTAATTTAATTTAACCTAAAGTTAAATGAATATTTAACCATTGTATTAAGTATTTTTCTCCTTTCTCTTGGAAGTTAAATATCTCTTTCTACACCTTTAACCGGTATTAGACTTACTACCCATGCGTCCGTTACTGTTCTTTATGTAGAGCCCATGAAAAATAATAAAATATATACTTTAAGGAACCTGGTTCTTATAGTTAGGTCAAGTGTACCCATACTTCAAAAGTGGATAATTCTTTAAAAGAAAAGTTTCTTAAGTAATTGTATTTCATACATTTCCATTTTGTACTCTGTAAGGCTACTTTAAATCAATAAATTCTTGCTTTCTTCAGGGAATTGAAAACATAAAAAATGAAATTGAAGATGCAAGTGAACCTTTAATAGATCCTGTGTATGGACATGGCAGGTAACTAACTAAAATCTATTATCCCTTTTGATGGCTTTAGTTTTAGAACTTGACTTGATAATCCTCAAAAACCTAAAAATGGAAATTCCAATTGACCCATCTATCCCCTTTCTAGGTATCTTCCCAAAGTTAACGTAATCATATTACAGGGTAACATGGATACCGATATTTATAGCAGTACAATTTATAATAGCTAGATCTTGGTAACAGCATGTATTTCTATCAGCAGATGAATGGTAAGGAAAATGTGTTATTTATATGCAGTGGACTACTACTTTGCTATAAAGAAAGATAAACTTGAGTCATTTACATGAAATTGGATGCAATTTGAGAACATGATGTTAAGTGAAATAACGCAGACACACAAGCTTAAATATTGCATGATTTCTCTTATATGACAAATGCAAAATAAATATACCAATGAAGTACAAAATAGAAGATGTAGTACATAAATAGAAATTAGGGAAAAGTTCAAGTAATTCCTCAAATTATCTATTCTTTTGTTTCAAAAATACTTTTATGTATATGTTTGTTTCGTTTATACTACTAGTTTCTCTTAGTTCATTGAAAAGAAATCTTTCTGCTAGTATCTATGTTTTTTCTTGGTAAAAGGGAATTTTTGTCTATGCCTTGTATTCTGAGTAACTACTTTAAAGATAATGAGACACCATTTATTGACTATTGTTAAAAAAAAAAAAAGAGGGTAAACACAAGTGAGTCAGATAGCTTTGCTTGCCAGTACAATTGAGAGCCTAATGTGTATAGATTTGAGTATCTGGTGCTTTATGCATTGCTTGCTTTATACACTGAATGTTAACTTCCAGTTTAGGTTTATGTATGCATTGAATGTATTCTGTTATTTTAAGGTGATAATGGGCATGTATTCTAAAAAAATGCTTTATATATCGTTTATGAAATTGTTTAAAAGATAAAATTTACTTATTTCAAATGAGAAGTATGTTCTTAACCTATTTTTAAATATTTTCCTCTGTAGAAGGAAAAAAATAAAACCAGTTTTCCTCTGGGGTCACTGTCCCTCTCAAGTCTGTTTTAGCTTATTTTTATCAAAATTGATAGAACAGAGAAGTTAACGTACTCTTATTCATCAGCCCTTTTTAAATTTGCATATCTTCCATCAAAAACAAAGCATACTATTAATAATTATATATGTATTTGAAAAGCTGATCATACATAGTAAGTAAATTATCAAAGTATTATTTATTTTTTCATTCTTTAAATATGGTATATTAAAGTTGTGTGACTGTAAAATAGTAGGTACACCTGTGATGATACATTTCATGTTTTATGTAACAATGAATATATAAAGTGGAAAATACAAGTTTTTCCCTTTGTTTCTTAACATAATTTAATGTAAAAAGTCCTTACTATAATGCCTTACTATAGGAATTACTTAAGCACTGTTTTATTCATATTTTAATTTTTATTAATAGCCAAAGTTTAATAAACCTCCTACTGACGGGGCACGCTGTTTCCAATGTATGGGATGGTGATAGAGAATGCTCAGGAATGCGTAAGTATATTTTTCCTTGTGGTTTTGATCTTGGAGACAGGTTCTCACTAAGTTGACCAGGCTGGGCTTGAACTTGCTATATTCTTGATTGAGCCTCCCAGAGTGCTGGACTACAAGCGGGTGTTCCATGCCTGGCTTTTGTTGTGGGTATGTCTTTTATGGTTACTATTTCATTAGAACATAATTGATTATATTACCTTTTAATGGCTGTACTTTAGAGTTTAAAGTAAGTGTTTTCTAGTAGAAGAATCTTCAACTGTTTTCAAGGTGCTATAATATCAAGAGCATGGATTTTCAGGGCCAGGCCATCTTGGGTTCCATTCCCAAGTATACTGAACTTCTCAAGGTGTTTGTTTTCTCTAGTATGGTATTAGGAATTTTAGGACTAATATCGCTGTAAAGAGTAATAAGTCTCTTAAAACAATAAGTGTAGCTGGGCGCGGTGGCACACACCTGTAATCCCAGCACTCGGGAGGCTGAGGCTGGAGGATCGTTGCGAGTTCGAGACCAGCCTGGGCTATAAAGTGAGCACATGGCCAGCCTGAACTTCATAACGAGACCTGTCTCAAAAAGACGAAAAAAAAAAAGTGTAGTACATATTTATCCAGAGACAGTGTGGAGTTTGTGACAAAAATTACAAAGTACTGTGATTTGAGACATTTGCTTAGAGAATATGAGGTTTCCTGTGTTACTTTTAACTTGCATAAGTTTTCTTTAAAATGCTGGGCAAATTTAATGTCAACTGAGACTTACAAACCGCTAACTTTCATCACTACTTTCTGGTCTCAGTTATTTCTTTTCTATAACTTCTTATGGTGTTATGAATGTTGAAAAGAAACATATCAATCATTCCATTCAATTAAGGAGAGCTGATTTAGAACAGTGAATAAAATTCCTTCTGGCTATTCCTGGGTCAGTCTAAATTTATTTCCTTATTTGTTCAGCCTATAGTGACTACTGTGTACCTCCTATTGAAGTGTCTAGTATAATACACAAAGATCCGTAGTTCCTGTAGTTCACAGGGAAAATTACTCTATAACTTTTGCTAATTTATAATTAGATAAAAACCATCATTAAACCACAGAATAAATATACCTGAGAAAATAAATATTCTTTTCTCCCATTTAATTGATTCTTGATCTGAAATTCGACTCTTTCTCAAATTTTAAAAGTACATGTAATTAGCAGAAACATGAAAGAATAAAATGTTAAGAAAAAATCAGTAAAAATTATGAAACTTAAAAAGCATTGCAGTGCTGGTCAGCTCTTCATTTTACTGTTTCAGGAGTTTAAGAACTAACTTTACTCTCTGTATTAATATTTGCAAAATTATTCACTTAGTGATAAAGTTAGAATGAGAATATCATTTTGGCCAGTTTCTGGTAAAGGTCAAATTTAAGTAGTGTAATTGATGGACAAAAGAAAGCAAAACAAAAAAACTCAAGTTATTCTGCTTTGTTTTGTGTAATTAACCACATCCTACTCTTGAAATTTTATTATGATTCATAGGTGAAAGAATTGGATCTTGGAATCTCAGTTTCTCTTGAGTATTACGCAGGTTTCTTTGTTCTTTCCCCTCTCATCTGTCTTTCTCCTCCCAGTGGTTTCTGGACTGAAGTATATCATTTCAAATGATTAAGGAAGCAATATCTGTTTCTTACTGAACTTTGGATCTCTACCTATGTGTTGTCTGTCCCTTTTGTCTGCTCCTCTGCGCCAGGGCTATAACTCAGGCACGTTAGTCTGGCATATGCTACTAGTTATTGTGGTCCATTTTTATATTCATCCTGAGTTTCTGCCAAGCTTGTCCTGTTCCCAAAATACACTTCACCTTTGTTCTCCACACATCCCATAACCTCATGGGCTTTTCCTCTCTTTATGAAGTTACTGCCCTTATAGAACGTTAGTCGGTTATTAAGTTTTGGCTCTCAATAGGTACAAATTCATCCTTGTTTCTTGAAATACTGCCTTTCAAGGCTGTCATCTTCATGTGGATACATGTTAAGTGAAAGTGGTACCTCGGTTTGCGAAGTTAATTCTTTCCAAAATTTTAACCACAAACTGAATCAGACAAGAACTGCGTCAAATTCAATGGTTAGGTTCAGTGTTGACTTTATAGGGAAATTTGATTCTATTCTTGTCCAGTTCAGTTTGCGAACAGAATTTTGGAAAGAAGTTCATGAACCAAGGTACCACTGTAGTTTAAAAATCAAAACTAAGCAATAACTTTGAAAAAAAATGTTTTAGAATAGAAAAAAAATAGGATATATTTTTTGCATTTTTCCTCAATCATGAGGAATGTTGAATTGAAGTTGAATCTGTTTTTACTTACCTAAATTTAAAAACCCTTCATTAATTCAGCATTTATTGGATTTATTTCCTGCTATAACACCATGGAAGGAGGTATGTAATATTGAAAGAAAAATTATAAACAGTGCTAATTTTAAAATGCGTTGACAAGTTGCTTTATTTCCTTCAATGTCAGTTGCCTTCTTTATAAGTATGAAAGCAATACCTTTCTCACAGTGTTGTTGTGAAATTAAGATCAGATTTCTAAAATGCCCACACTAGCCAATAGGAAGAATTCAATTTTCTATCAACTGCTTATGTACCTGGGTTAGGGAGAGCAGAACATGTATACAAACACCTGTGGTGCAAGAGCAAATGAAGCATGTTAAAATAAAATACCACAGACATCCACAGGAAGGAGAAAATTTTCTTACTGTTATGTTGGGGTACAGAGAGAGACTAAGGTGGAGTTCCCATCTCAGTGGAACCATATGCAATGAGCATTGGGGCATTTGAGGAAAAGTACAGGTATTTTTAAGAGTAGGGAGGCAAAGCAGTCTGAACAGAAGTGTGGTTCTAATGTAATATGATTTGGGAAGCTTCAAAATATGTGACTACTTGCACCCCAGCTGGAAACATTGAAGTTAGAATCTGTCTCTAGGTGCTGGGACATGGGTATATATTGCATGATTTCGCTCAGATGATTCTGATGTGCAGTCAGGTTTGAGAACCAGTGGATTAGAACACTGGAAATGACAGACTGGAAAAAAGAAAGATTATCACTGTAGGATTAGGTAAGAATTTAGGGGCTCTTGAACACTAAGAAGTTTAAACTTTAGTTAAAAAGTGTTAGGAAGAGAGTCATTGAAGGCATTGAGTAGAGAAATACAGACTTACAAAACAGAAACAAGTTTCAGTGCAGTCACCAATTGAGAGCTGTAAAACAAATCCTAGACAGTGAAGGGGAAAAACATAATAGCTGCTATTATGTGCTTTGAAAAAAAGAGAAACTACTATTTATGTACTTTATGTTAAGCAGTATGTTTTATATACGTATCTGTTTACACTCGATTTTGTTAAGAAAACCAAGGCTGAGATAATTTAGTAATTTGCCTGAAATTAAATAACAGATACTCATCTCTTCCTGCCCACTTCATTCATATAACTATCCTATAATCAATTATTCTCATTTTACAGATGAAGAAACCAAGATACCAGGTAGCTAAATACATTGCTTAGTTTCATACAGTATAGTAAGTAGACTTAAGATTTGATTCATAGTCTGATTCTGTAGAGCCAGCATACTTAATCATTGTGATATGCACTGTGTTTTGTGCTGCATTTCCATCCTTAGGGCTAAAATATATACAAGGGCTGATTAAAAAATTCTGTGTGTGCTTACTTGAAAAAAGACATGTTGCTCTACAGATTTGCCGTTAATCTCCCTGAAAATACTCCCACTCACCGCTAACACACACCATTGTTCTTGCCACTTGCTAAAGTAGTTCTGGAAGTCCTTTTTCATGAGTGTGCTTGTGAGGTATGATCAGAAATTCAGTGAATGCTGCTACCCAGTGCCTTTCAATGGAAAGGCAGGATCCGAAAAACATTATAGTGTGTCTTCATCACCTTCTTCATCAGATCAGGCTTTGTGTGATTTCAGGCTCTTTCCCAAAGTCAAAATGACCATGAAAGGGAAATGTTTTGAATCAATTCAGCACAACCAGGCAGTCACAACAGTGCAACTAAAGACACAGAAGAGAACTTCTAGTGCTGCTTTAGAAAGTGGTGAGAATGATGGAATAAGTGTGTTTGAAGCAAAAGGGAGTTTTTTTAAAGAGTAATTAAGGTAATGTGCCTTTTACTGTCATAAGTATTTTTAAATTTAAGCATTTTTTTATTATATCTTGTATGTGGACTAACATGAGAGATGTTTATCTTATTTAAGTTTCATAGCAACCATGAGTGGTAGATATTTGTTGTATTGTACAGAAAAAATTGAGATTAAGAATCGAATCCAAAGATTACTATCCATGGTGAAGAGTAAGTGAATGAGCCATGAAATATATCTCACTCATGGGGAATGAGGGCTAAAAAAAAGTTATGAATTTAGTAGTTAGCAAGATGTTTCTTTGGAAGAACAATTGTGATGGCAGCCAGATCAGAGGGAGTAATACTTTAGCAATAGAGGTTATGAAATTGTGCTGGTGATGAAAAGGTCCTTTGCCTAGACATAACAAAGCCAAGAATTGGCATACGTAGGTTTATGCATTAGAAGTTGTCTAAATTGTTTATAATCCAGGAAGAGAACCACTTTTTATTTTTTTTAATTTTAAAGAGAATAAAACAGAATGAAACAAAACAGAGTAGAACAAAACAAAGCAGATCAGAATAGAACAATACAAGCAGTACTGGACTTCAAAACAAGACAACAGGAAATCAACAATGGCTACCATCGTGTCTCGTTTTCTTCACAATAGTTATTCATACCTTCACACACAATAAATTCAAACAAAACAGAATAGTATAACACGAATCAAAACAAAAGAATGAAAGCATTACAGGCTTTCAAACCAGACAGTAAGGGATCACTAATGGCTACCATAATATCTCTTGTTTTCTTCAAGATAGCTGTCCATACCTTCTCATATATTGCAATCAAATAATAGAGAACCGACTAAAACCAATCAAATCAAAGAATAAAAGCATTGCTGGTTTTTGAAACATGATAATAAATCAGCAATGGCTACCATAATGTCTCATTCTCTTTACAGTAGCTGTTCATACCATCACCTTTAATAAAATCAGTTCTTGCAAACTCTTTAGGAGTAGTTCTAGGCATGTATAAACTTATACATGTACATCTGTCCTTTCTGTGTTAGGCAGAATAACAAAACAAGAAAAACAAGGGAAAAAAGACAAATAATAACAGAGAGTCCAAAACAATTACAATATAGGCTTTCAGAATAAGATGGTGGGGAACACACCAAAGGTTGTTGTTTTGTATAGTTTTCTTCAAAAGAGTTACTCAGATTACCAGATACACAAATACAAAATTGATCTAATCCTATGAATGTTAACTTTCTGTTCCAAGAACTAATACAATTAGTACAATTACCTTAAGTGTATATATATATATATATATATGCACACATTTATATCTTTTTTTCTTTTCCCTTCCTTCTTTCCTCTTTTTCCCTGAGTTTTTTCCTTTTGAGCAGTTTCTTACCCTTTCACAATATTTATTGAGGATTTTGTATCTTATTTACTCTTTCAGTTTCTTACACTAGGGAGACAATACAGTGTTTACACATGTGAGTTTGATTTATTTCACTTATGAGTATGGTCTCAGGTCATATCCATTTACCTATAAAAGCCTCAATGTGATCCTTTTTTATAGCTGAGTAGTACTCCATTGTATAGAAATACCACATCTTTTTTATCCATTCCTCAATTGATGGACATTTGGGTTGTTTCCAAGATTTGGCTATTACAAATTGTGCTCTTATAAACATGGGTGTGCATGTATCACTGTGGTGTGATGTTTTCAGTTCTTCTGGGAATATGCCCAGAAGCAGAATACCTGGGTCAAATGGGACTCCAATCATAGCTTTTTGAGGAACCTCCAGACTGATTTCCACAGTGGTTGCAGCAGTCTGCACTCCCACCAGCAGTGCAGAAGAGTTCCTATTTCCCCACAGCCTCTCCAACATTTGTTATTGGTTGTTTTCTTCATCTTGGCCATTCTTTCTGGAGTGAGATGGAATCTCAGAGTTGTTTTAATTTGCATTTCTCTAATGATGAATAATGCTGAACATTTTTTCATGTATTTATTTGCCATTCATATTGGTTCAGCTGAGAAGTATGTTTTCATCTCACATGCCCATTTTTGGATTGCGTCTTTGAATTTTGGGGGCCTGAATTTTTTGTTCTTTATATGTTCTAGTTAGAAGTCCTTAGTGTGAGGGACAGTTGACTAAGATTTTTTCCCAATTCGTAGGTTTTCTTTTCACTCAGTTGGAGATTTCTTTTGACAAGCAAAAACTTTTTAATAAAACAAGATCCCAGTTGGTTGATTCTGGGAAGCATTTCCCATGTGGTTTGATTTTTGTTCATGAACTCTCTGCCTACCCCTATATCTTCAAGATTTCTACCTACTTTGTTTTCCAGCAGATTTAGTGTTTTTGTTCTAATATTTAGATCTTTGATCCATTTTGACTTTAGTTTAGTGCATGGTGATAGGCTTGGGTCTAGTTTTAGTTTTCAGCATATGGAAAGCCAGTTTTTCCAGCACCAAGTTTAAAGAGGCTATCTTTCTTCCAGTGAACATGTTTTGCCCCTTTGTCAAAGGTAAGGTGGCTGACTGTGTTTGTAGTTGGGGTTGTATCTTCTAACCTATTCCATTGATCTTCCAGTCTGTTTTGATTCCAGTACCATGCTGATTTTATTACAGTAGCTTTATAGTATGATTTCAAGTCAGGGATTGTGATGCTTCCTGCCTTGCCTTTGTTGCCCAGAATTGCCTTTGCTATTCTAGGTCTCTTCTGGTTCCAGATAAATTTTAAGAATGATTTCTTTAGATCTGTGAGGCATGCTAATGATATTTTGATTGGAATTGCATTAAGTCTGTGTAACAATTTTGGGAGAATGGCCATTTTCACAATTTTTGTTCTTCCTATCCATGAACAAAGAATGTCTTTCCATTTTCTGAGATCCTCTTTGATTTCTTTTTTTAGAGTATTGTAATTTTCACTGAATAAATCTTTTACTTCCTTTGTCAGATTAATTCCTAAGTACTTCATTTTTTTGGATGTTATTGTAAAGGGTATGGGTTGTCTTATCTCTCTCAGTGAGTTTGTTGTTTGTGTACAGGATTGCTATTGATTTTTGAGTGTTGACTTTATATCCAGCTACCTTACTGAATTTGGTTGTTACATCTAGAAGTCTTTCAGTGGAGTTTTGGGGGTCTTCTATGTGAAATATCATGTCATCTGCAAATAATGATAATTTAACTTCTTCCTTTCCTATCATATTCCTTTTATTTCTTTAAGAGAACCACTTTTATAGAAATAGTGGAGTGAAGATTATCGGTAACCTTTGGAAGATGCAGTTTTTTAAAAGAAATAATAAGCCAAAAAAAGATAAAGGCAATTTGATGTGTGAAAGATTTAAATTGGGAAACCTCAAGATTAGGAAGTTTGCTGAAAGTGGGTAGGTAAAAGTCAAGTTAAAGAATGACAGAGAACAAAGAGTTGTATCAGCTGCTATAAGGAGGAACCGATAAAGAGGTTACAAGAGAAATTTTTTGCACTTTTGCAGTTGGCAGCAAGAGTTTAAATGATAAGTAGGATTAATTTAGAGTAGACCCAACCTCTCTAGATTAGAGTTACAGTTTTTTTTTTTCTTAAATACAATCACTGATCTGGCAATTGGAGAAAAAGTGGATACTGTGTGTTACCCAGGAAAAGAAAAAAAGGTTCCATAAAAGATGAACAGGAAGGGCCAAGGATAGAGCTCAGCAGTAGTGTGCACAAAGGTTTGCATTCCAACCCTGGGAATGAGGGGAAATAAATATCACTGGGCCATTTTTCTCACCTTTATTTATTAAAAATATCAATACTTGATCTGTCATAGATAGTGAACATGTTTTTTGTAGTCTGTCTTTTGCCTTGAATGTATTTATGGTAAACATTTAGATTGTTTCCAATTTTGGCTATGGGAATCTACAGGTAGCAAGGTGATCATAAGCGTTATGTGTCAGTCCCACCTCTTCAAGTATGCCTTCAGGATTGATTTCCAAGACTATGTGTTAAAGATTTAGTCATCTATTAACTTGCTGATAGCTTCGTTGAGTTATAACTGACATACTATACATGCTACCCATTTAAAATGGACAGTTAAATTGTTGTTAGTATGTTCTCAAGAACTGTGCAACCATCATCACAATCAATTTCTAAATAATTCCTTTACACAAAAAGAAACTCTTATTTCACTTCCAGTTGCAGGGACAAAATACCTGATACCTGCAGTTTAGAGGAGGAGAGGTTTATTTGGCTCATGGTTTTAGTGGTTTTAGTTCATTGTCGACTGACTGCGGGACAGAAATGGCATGGCAGAGGGGCATGGTGGAAGAAAACTCTTTAACCTATAGTGGCTGATAAGCACAGGAAGAAGGAAGGAGTCCAGGATGAGACTTCACCCTTCCACATCCCTGGTGAAACATCCCTCTGACCAGGCCCTACCTCCTAACAGCACGTTTAGCTAGGATGAGTATAGCACCCCATGGCCCAGTCACCTTCCAAAAGCTTTATCTCTGAACACATGAGACTTCTGGGAGACATTTGACATCTAATTCATAACAGAAATCCTTCTCCCATTAGCAGTAACTCTCTCTACTTTCTTCTACTCCAACCTTGGCAACTTTCTTCCTCTGTATATTTACATGTTGTAAATGTTTCATAGAAATAGAATCATTTGATGTCTAGTTTTTATAACTGACTTTTTTCACTCAATATAGTGTTTTTCATGTGTCAGCAGTTCAGTTATTTTTATTAATGATAATCCATTGGATGGGTGAACCAATTTATTCATTCATCTTTTAAGGGGTATTTGGAGTATGTCTCGCTGATCATTATGAATAGTCCTATTAAGAGCAGTTACATGCAAGTTTTTGTGAAGTCATATGTTTTCATTTTTCTTCATTACATGTGTTGGAGTTGAAATCCTGGCTTATTATATAGTTTAACTCATAAGGTTTAAACTTTTGAAGAACGTCTTTTAAATTGTGATGTTAAATTTCCATCTAAAATCTGTATCACCAACCACTAAAGTATAAACTTACCCTTTCAACTGTGAAGGAAAGTTCCCATTTTTCTTCATCCTGGGTAACACTCAGAATTGTCTATTTTTAACATTTTGTTTGGACAGTTTATTGACAAGGGATGGCCTGTTTTAATGTATATTTCTCTGATTCCTAGTGAACCTGAGTTTGATTATATTTTCCTGAGTTTGTTGTCTTCAATATTTCTTCTGGGAACTGCTTCTTACCAGCCTTTATTTTATTTGTAGTATCTAGGACTTTGTAGCTTTTTTTAGTTTTTCATGTCTTAACTCTATGTTGCAAATATTTTCTCCCAATGCTTTGTGTTTCTTGTTAGCTTTGCTGATGACATCTTTTATTGTGTCCAGGGTTTTCTTTCTTATGCAGTTAAATTATTTGATCTCTACTGTTCCAGCTTGTTTTTTGTTTTGTTTTTCCCTTTATGTTAATTTATGTTTCTGTTACCTCAAGATTAGACTAATATTCTCTAGTATTTTCTTCAGGTCCTTTTGTGGTTTTTATTTATTTATTTTTTAATGTTTAAGTCTGTGGCCCATCTGTATTATTTATTTGTGAGTGGTATTGAGGTAGGGAATCTAACATTTTTTCCTTTTCCTGTTTTGTTTTGTTTTGTTTGCTAATCCTGGGGAAGGAACCCAGGGTTTTGCACATTTTAGACAGGCACTCTACCACTGTGCTACAGCTACCTCCCAAGCCCTATCTTTTTACTTTTTCTCAAAGTATCACCTAAGATCCTAATTCAAGTTAGTTTTCCACAAGTACGAAACACTTCAGTCTTCCCATCCAAATTGTCTGGCGTGTCCTTTAGTTAAATGATGGTTTATCATATAGATCATGTTGGTCCTAAATCCATGTACCTCATCCTCTTTGAATTGCTAAACTATTCTTCACTTCTGTAATGGATAGAAGTAAATGAAGTAGAACTGGTATTCCCTCTATCCTTCACAGTGGCTGAGGTGGTGTCTTTTGGACTAGATTAGATCATGTTTCTCTCACTTAAACCATTGAATGGCTGGTTTTCCCATGCATGTAAAATAAAATCCAAATTCCTTACTAAGGCTCTGAGGTGATTTTGGGGTCAGTCCCCTATCTACTCTTGTCTGTCTTCATTTTGTAGTAATGCATGTATTTCAAGCTGAGATTTTCTTTTCCCGTAGGCCAGTTTTTCAGTAGTCTCTTTTCTGTCTTAAGGGAATCCCTCATATTTGTACACTCTTTGTGTTACACATTTATTTTCATATGTTTATTTGATGGTTATCTTTATTAATACATTCTTTTTCCATGGAATTGAGATAGCAATGTCAACTGTTATGAATCAGAAACCTAAAGGTTCCTTCATTTTTTGTCTTTGTTTTCTTACTTTTTTAAAAAAACTTGAAATCAGTTTTCTAGCCTATTAAGCATAGTTAATTGAAGTTCATAAAGTTAGGGTATGTAGAAAATAAAGAGAATCTAAACACTAAGGAAAAATATCGTTTTGAAAATGGTATTTATTAAGTAGTTAATATGAGTTGCAATTGGCTATATAAATTTGATACTATAAATTTGAGGTACTATAAAAATTTGAGATGTAGTTTGTTTATCTGAATTAATATGAGAAAAGATCAGAAATGCTCTTTTCCTTGAGTTTTATTACTTGCAAAAATATGTTAACTGGATCTAGACTGCCAGATGGAATACAGATCTTCCTGTTAAATTTGAGTTTCAGGTAGTAAAATGAATGATTCTAGTATAATTATGTCCTGTGCAATATTTTCAAAGACATTAAAAGTTGATTTTTGTATCTGAAACTTACATTTAACTGGCTTCATGGTTTCTTATTTGTTAAATTTAACAGTCCTAGCTGGATGCCTACTCTAGCAATCTTAACTTCTTATGAATATGATAGACAGCTGGTAAGTAGGTTTAAAAAAGTCACTATCAAACATAAATTTTATGTCTCAAATTACAGGCATCTTTACCTATTGTGAGGTCCTGAAGCTTTTTTCAGTATCTTACTGCTTTCTATTTTTGTTCTAATAGTCTTTCAAAGTCTTTTTTTTTTTTCCATTTTTAATTGTAGATTTCTTTTCCTATTTACTCAATTTCATCATAGCTTATTTTTTGGCCATCAAAAACTGCTTGCTATTTGCCTTTTTAAAAAATCTCTGTTTAGGCTCTTCTTGTGTCTGAAGTGCCACATTACATCCCTCTTCTCTTTACCTGTCCATTCCCTCAGTGTCCATTTTATATGTCATTTCCTAAGGAGCACAGCTTCTGATTCTCACAGCTGAATGTGGTCTTAACTCTGAGTGATTTTCTTTCCTAGCACTTTGCACATCCTTCCTTTTTCCTTACTGTGTCTCAGTAAAGTTGCTTGAAAGAATCTGATCATCATCTTCCCAGTTGTAGTTTGCATTCCTGAACTATGCTTAGCATTGTAATACTTATGACTCAGGATATGTTTGTTAAATAAATTTAGAACAGTTCTTTGGTTTCCTGGTTAAGTATCTAGTTGGAAAGGTGCAAGAGAGACTCCTGTAGACAACCTGACAGATTGATAGGGAAGGAGAAAAGACTATGCCACAGCAAAATCAATGTGGAGAATATAAAGCAAGGGGTAGAGATATATGGTCAGTCTCAGGGTGATGGGGACTGATAATGATTAACCTTAATTGCTAGGCTACGAAAACCAGATTAAATGGAATTTCTGAAATGTACTCCTAATCTTAGAAAGGTGAACTCATAAAAACTGAATAAAATGATGGTAACCAGGAATGGGAGGGAGTTGGAAGACATTTGTTGGTCAAATGATACAAAATTTCAGTTAGAAAAGAGAAGTAAGTTTCAGAGATCTGTTGTACAAAATATCACAGGGACAACTATTGAATATCACTGAGACAGATTTTAAATGTTCTTACCATTAAAATAAGTACATGAAGTAATACATATATTATTCAACTTGATTTAATCATTCCACTATATATATATATATATATATATATACATATATATATACATATATATATATATGTATATATATATATTTTTTCAGGCATCATCAATATATACAACATTCATCAATTAAAATTGAAAGATAACCATAGATATCATAGTTAGGCCAAAGAACACTCTTAATCTCTGGTGCAGTCTCGTAATCTCTGGTGCAGTCTAGTAATACTCTAATATGAAATAACCCTAAAAATTCAATCAGAAATAGGATGAGTCTTTATGCTTTTGTAACTATTTTATAAGATAAATATTAGTAATAAAAATATATCTAGAATAGAATAGAATTTTCTGCAAGAGTAAATAGACTTCTTATTGAGAATGTCTCATACAAATAAATTCTTCATATTTAATGTGTGAGAATAGTGCATTCTCATTGTATTACAGCTTTAATATGAAAAAAATTTTTAATGCTGTATTTGACCAAATTATCCAAAGAGGTTAATTTTCTGTTTAAGGAAATAGGTATAATGCATTTTTAAGCATTGCCATCAAAACTAGATGCTTGGGCATCTTATTACTGATATAATCCAAATAATTCATCACACAAAATTTATGAAAAGCCAGTTTGCTGTATTTAGTAACATGATATTATAAATACTCTATTCCAAATGTTTGTTTAAAGCAAGGAAATAGATGGTGTAGTACCTGATTGTAACACTAGGTGGTGGTAATTGATTTTAGAAATTGTGAACTCTTTTGGTCATACACTCTTGTGTTCTTAAAAGTTATTGAGGATCCCAAAGACGTTTTACTTATGGCTTATAAGCCAACATGATCAATATTTTTTTTATGTGAGAAGCTGCAAAACTTTAAGAATGTATGCTAATTCATTTTAAAATTAATTTATATGCCTTTCTTCTCTATATAAATAACATTCTCTATGCTTTGTTCTGTCTTTTCAATTTCCATGACATTAACTCTCATCTTCATGCTGATTCCCAAATCACTGAATTTAAAGAAACTATTTTTCAAAACAAAATTAATAGTGGCATTGTTTTAAATTTTTGCGAATCCCTGTACTGTCTCATTTGTTGACTGTAGATTTTTGCATCTGTCTCTGATTTCAGTCTGTTGTGATATGGCACAACATTTAGCCTCTGAAATCCTTTCTAGAGTAATGATGGGCTAAGAGTAAAAAAGGGCAGTAAGCATCATATTATGAAAAATATTTGATTTGATGAGTCTCTTAAAAGGCCCTGTGAAACACAGAAAGTCCACAATATCAATATAAAGTGATAGTGTATATGCCATCTTTTAAATTTGAACTTACCAATCAAAAACATTAAACCACTAGGTCTAGACTTTCACTATAGAGATTCAAAAATGCCTAGTAAAATTTTACAGCAAAAATACCTGAATTAATATTCTAACTATATTAATTGATAAAACAGTATCCTAATGAAAGTTGGAAATGACCAGATGGTAAAAAAAAAAAATGCTCAATTATATATACATTTTATTTACTGTAGACACAAGTTTGGGCCAGAAAATAAAATGCTTTCTAGATACACATGTAGATGGAAATGTGTTGTTATAATTCTATTTAACGTATATTAGTTAGAGGCTGTATTTGATGGACAGATTTTATCATCAGTCACATCTCTTAAGTGAAGTGAACTCTTACCTACCCATTCTGTCTCCCCATTTGTCTCTGTCTTGTCTGCTTCTATGATCCTAAGTTTCATTTCTATCATAATGACTCCCAAATCTCTATATCCAACCTTGGCTTTTGTCTGAAAAAGTCAATATATGAAGTATTAGAATGAGCATAACACACTGTAATACACGTCTAAATGACTGATCACTGATACACTAAGTCAAAAGGAGTTTCTTCAGAGTTCTTTTATGTTTTTTAAGCTCATAGTTTTGGGTAGAAATAAAAATCATGGTATAGTATAAATATATATGCATATATATACACACATGTACGTATCTAGGTACCTTTTAGATTATATACTAACAACACTGTTTTGGTTTTTGTTTGTTTTTTTGCAGAACTTCTTGGTATACGTGAGCAAGCAGCTGTAGGATTCTTAACATTAATGGAAGCTTTAAGATACTGTAAGGTAAATTCGTTTTTAAGGTATTCTGAATGGTTTTTATTCACATATCCACTGTGTGGTGGATACGATTTTTTCCCATGATGACACATTTTAACTAGTGACTACTGTTACATGCCACTCTCTTCACTTCCTTCCTGATCTCCCACCCTCAGCTGCTGAGGGTAGTTAAGCAGATTGACCATGCTGCATTTCCTGTGAGCAGAATAGGTGACAGACATCACAAAAATAAAGATGGTATAACTATTATTGAATAGAAATTATTTCATAAGCTGAAGAAAAAGCACTTTTTTCATTAAAAAAGAATATACTTAGTTTTTTGAGGGATCTCCACACTGATTTCCACAGTGGTTACATCAGTCTACACTCCTACCAGCAGTGGAGAAGGGTTCGTTTTTCCCCACAGCCCCACCAGCATTTGATATTGATTTCTTGATAGTAGCCATTCTTCCTGGGGCGAGATGAAATCTCAGTGCTGTTTTAATTTGCATTTCTCAAATGACCAATGATGTCGAACATTTCTTCATATATTTATTTGTCATTTGTACTTCATCTGAGAAGTGGCTATTTCAGATACCTACTTTTGGATTGGGTCTTTAAATCTGAGTGATCTGATTTTTTTTTTGTATATCATTATATATTCTAGATAGTAGTCCTTTGAGGAACAGCTGGCAAAATTTTTTCTCACACTGTGTTTCTTCCCTCTGTTGGTGGTTTCTCTTGCTGTGCAAAAGCTTTTTAATAACATGAGATCCCAGTTGTTGATTCTTTGTGATAGTTCCTGTGTGATTGGGGTTTTGTATGTAAAGTCTTTGGCTACATCAATGTCTTCAAGAATTCTGCCTATTCTATCTTTCATTGCATTTAGTGTTTCTGTTTTAATATTCAGATCTTTGATCCATTTCAATCTTCGTTTAGTGCATGGTGAAAGATATGGGTCTAGGCTTAATCTTCAACATGTGGAAAGCCAGTTTTTCCAACACCATTTGTTAAAGAGGCTATCTTTCTTCCAGCGTAGGTTTTCGGCTCCTTAGTCAAGGATAAGGTGGTTGATTGTGTTTAGAGTTGTTTCTGCATCTTTTAATCCATTCTATTCATGCTTGGGTCTGGTTTTTTTTTTTTTGCCAGTACCATGCTGTTCTTATCACAGTAACTTTGTAGTATAATTTCAAGTCAGGGATTGTGATGCTCCCTTCCTTGTCTTTGTTGCCCAGAATTGTTTTTGCTAGCCAAGGTCTTTTCTGGTTCCAAATGAATTTTAGGAATGTTTTCTCTAATTCTGTGAGATATGCTGCAGGAATTTTGATTGGGATTGCATTAAATCTGCATAACAATTTTGGAGGTATGGCCACTTTCAATATATAGATTTTTCCGACCCAAGAGCAAGGGATATTTTTCCATTTTCTAATATCCTCTTCAGTCTCCTTTTTCAGAGTACTCTAGTTTTCAATGTAGAGGTCTTTTACTTCCTTTGCTAGATTGATTCCTAGGTATTTCATTTTTTGCATGTTACTGTAAAAGGTGTCATTTCCCTGATTTCTCTCTCAGTAAGTTTATTATTTGTGTACAGGAATTTTGAGTGTTGACATTGTATCCAGCTAAGCTACTGGATTTGGTTATTATTAATATCTAGTACTAGAGGTTTCATTTGACTTAGCTATTTCTCTTATCCTTGTATCTATCCAAAAGAATTAAAAGCATCATACCACAGCAACATTTGCACACCCTTGTTTGTAGTAGCACAGTTTATGACAGCTAAATTTGGGTAACAACCCAAATTCCCATCTACTGATGAATGGGTACAGAAGACATGGATTTTTTTACACAATGAAGTACTACTCTGCCATAAAGAAGAATAAGCTTGAGACATTTTTAGCTAAATGAATGCACCCTGAGGCCATACTGTTAAGTGGAATAAAAAGTGCTACATTGTTTCTCTGTTGTGAGACACCAAAAGTATAAGTGTATAAGAGATATTGGGAAACAGAAAGAAAATATTCAGATGGGAAGGGGAACTATAGAGGGGGGAAGGGGAAAGGTCGGAAGGGAAATGAAAAACAAATGATGAGAAAAGAAGAAAAGGGCCAGGGATTTAGCTCAGTGGCATAAGCGCCTGCCTGGCAAGCACAAGGTCGTGAGTTCAATCCCTGGTACCAAAAAAAAAGAAGAAAATAATGGAAACAAAGATTTTGTAAATAAGGAAGGGAAGAAGGGTCAAAAGGAGGATAGGGGAATACGAAACATAAAAGAATCAAGTTATAGCCTGGACAAGTACAAATTCCCTATAACGATTACAATCATTATGTAAAGAATAAAGTCTGTACTTTAAAATTAAAAAAAAAAATTACCACACCCCCAAAAAAGAGTGTGTTTTACCAAAACAACTGGTAATAGTATATCGAAGAGAAAGAATTTTGTAAGTGTCTAAAATTCTAACTTTTATCTTTTGCATCTTACAAGTGATTTTACACACACACACACACACACACACAATTCCAAACATTTCACATTAAACTCTTTGGCACAAGTGCTAGAATTAGGAAATGCTCATTTATTACTATACATTTAATTGCCGTTCTACACAATCCAAAATGACCATTGAGTATAACAAGTAGTTTTAAATGTGGTTTGAATCTTTAATGGTTTTCACTTTCTAAGATGCCAAAATTTTGGTGAAAGGAAGAAGAGTTATAATTTTGTTTTCCCATCTTTTTTTGTTTTAAAGAGAATAGAACAAAACAAAACAAAACAGAACAAAACAAAAGAAAATAGAAAAGAGTCAAACATAATACAGCATTTCAAAACAGAACACTGCAAGCTATACAGGTTTTCAAGACGTAACAACAGGAGATTAACAATGGTTACCCTAGTGTCTCTTGCTTTCTTCAAAATGGTTGTTCATACATTTACAGACAATAAACTCAAAACAAAGTAGTATAAAACCAGATAAAAGAGAATAGCATTACAGGTCTTCAAGTCGGATAACAAGAAACTGGCAATGGCTACCGTAGTGTCTCATTTTTCAAAAGAGCTGTTCCTATCTTCTCGCATATTGCTTTCAAATAGTAGGAAGGGGACTTAAACCAATCAAATCAAAGAATAAAAGCACTATTGGACTTCAGAACCATTTCTCCATATTTATCAGGAATTTTGTATCTTATTGAGTCTTTCAGTTTCTTACACTAGGGAGACAATGTGGTGTTTACACATGTGTGTTTGGTTTATTTCACTTATGAGTATGGTCTCAAGTTGCATCCATTTACC